>PVIH01009514.1:0-42197 GCA_004025045.1 Sigmodon hispidus
TTTAAGCATTTAAGGCGGCAGTACGACACAGCAACAGAGTATGGTCATTATAAGTAGTTTGAACTGTTAAATTAGCAAACTGGCCTTATTTAAGGATTTGATTTTTGGAGACGGTAACATATTTAGTTTGATTTTGAGATTTTAAGGCTTTAGCCTCCTTTTTAAATTAATTTTTTTATTGAAAGCTTTGGCCATTGTTTAATATTGTGTTTGTCAATTTTTTTTAGTTATTAGGAATTATTTGATTTTGTGTTGATTATGAGTTTAAGGATTGTCTTATAAAAGATGATTGTATATTATAGTTTATTGTGACTTTTTTATTGATTTTAAATTTTTTATGTGTATAGGTTTATAATTGTATTTTATATTGTTAGAAGCCTTTTTATGTGGTTGTGGTTTTTTGGCCTTTGTCGCAACTGGGAATAGAGTTGGAGGGATGGGGGTAGTTTTTTTATGGTAACTATTTTAGGTAAAGAATTTTTTTGTAGTAGCACTGTTTAAGAGGGGGCTCTGGGTTATTTTGAGTAGGTGTTGCTTTAAGATCTTTTTTAAAAATTTTTAAGTGAGCCTTATGATTTTGTAACTTAGTGGTAATGGTCTTTTTTAGTGTTTTAAAGTTTTTTATAAATGATTTTTTTAATAATTTTATAGAGTGGAAAAATTTTTTTCTCTATATTTATTTGTTTTATTATTTTTTGTTTAAATTTTTTGAGTTTTTATTTATTATTTTAAAATTTTTATTTATTTTTTTTAAATTTTTTATTTAATTTTTTAAAATTTTTATTAATATGAGCTTTAAATTTTTTGTGATTAAAGTAGACTTTTTATGGAAACAATGAGTTTTTGGAGTGTCTTAATATGTTTATTTATGTCAGACATCTTAGCCTCATATTTTTTGTGTTGAGATGTTTTAAAATAGTTAAGTATGAAGTACATTATTATATAAAAAAGCAAAAGAACTCTTAGGTGGAGATAACTTTTAAATGTGTAATTTTGGAAATAATTTTTTATTATTATTGTGACAAAGTGAGAAAAATTTTGAACATTTATTTGGTAAGACATTGAAGAAAGGAAAAAATATGTAGAAAAGAAAAGTAAGAAAAGAATATACTCAGATGTAATGAGAACTTATGGCCAGCAGATGCCACTGTCATGATCAGTAGCGGCAGCAATGGTGTGGGAAATGAGGTGGCGATTTGGCTGGGAGGGTCTTTTTTAGATTAACAAATCCTACCAGGCGTGCACCACTAGAATGGGTCAATTTCTCTTTTAGGAGGACTGCCACGCACAGATTTGTTTTTGGTTGTGTACAGGAGGCTTGAGCGCAGCTGGTAACCAAAGTTGTTCAGACCGGTTTGGTGGGCAGGTGAGGAACCTGGCAGGTTTGTGGAATTAGCCCCACGTTAGGCGCCAATTATCACGGTAAAAACTTTGTCGTGAGATATGTTTTAAATGGGGTTTATTTTGTGAAAATTACTTATAAAACAGAGATGGTTTTAAGAGAAAATGAAGGGATAAGGTTGTAGCGCACTGGAGCGTTTATAAGGAAAACTCCTCATCCCCACACTGTTTGTTTGAACTCTCGCACCGCTGGCTCGAACTGTGTACCCAGTCGGGAACTCTCACAAGAGAATGTCGGCTTTTTGACCTGGTCCTCTCCCTCGAAGGTCTATTTTTGGAATTTTTTTTAGTTAACTATGCCCTACTCGTCTCTAGATTTTGATGTGATCCTTTACATATATAGTTTTTGATTTCTCGCTACAACTCTCTATAGTGATGGATTGTTAGATAGATATTGTTTCAGTCTGACTTTGTCATGATATATCTTGTTTACTCCATCTATGGTGATTGATAATTTTGCAGGGCATAGTATTCTAGTTTTGCAGCCATGCTCTTTTAGCATTTATATAACTTCTTAACATGCCCTTCTAGCTTTCATCATTTCCATTGAATAGTCAGGTGTTATTCTGATGAGTCTACCTTTATATGTAAGGTGGCCTTTTTCTTTTGTAGTTCTTAAAGTTTTTTCTTTGATCTGTATGTTTTGTGGCTTGAGTATAATGTGGCTCACAGATTTCCTTTTAGGGTCATATCTATTTGGTGTTCTGTAAGCTTCTTGTATCTTTATAGGCATTTCCTTCTTCAGGTTAGGGAAGTTTTCTTCTATGATTTTATTGAAAACATTATATGTGCCTTTGAATCAGTATTCTTCTCCTTCTTCTGTTCCTATTATTCTCAAGTTAGGTCTTTTTATGGTGTCCCAGATTTCCTGAACATTTTGTGTTATGGCTTTTTTGGGTTTAGTATTTTCTTTGGCTGATATATCTATTTGAGCTACTGAGTCTTCCACTTCAGAGATTCTATCTTCCATCTCTTGAACTCTGTTT
Organism: Sigmodon hispidus; assembly: GCA_004025045.1. Taxonomy (NCBI): domain Eukaryota; kingdom Metazoa; phylum Chordata; class Mammalia; order Rodentia; family Cricetidae; genus Sigmodon; species Sigmodon hispidus. The sequence continues at coordinate 2,388 of PVIH01009514.1, forward strand.
GTTATGCTTGTATCTGTGGTTCCAGCTTTTTTCTTCTGGTTTTCTATTTCCCTCTTTGCCTCATTTTGTGCCTTTTTTATTGCTTCTATTTAAGCTTTTAGTTCCTGGCATGTTTCTCTAATTTATTGGTTTACATTTTCTTGGTTTCCTTTCATAGATTTGTTCATCTCTTCCAATTTTTTGTTTGTATTTTCTTCTATTTCTTTAAGGCAATTTTCCATATCTTCTTTGAGAGTTTCGATGATCATCATAATGGAATTTTTGGTATTGCTTCCTTCTGTTTCCTCTTCATTGTTCAGTTCAGATCTTGTACTTGTAGGATTTCTACTTTCTTCTGGAGTTACCTTGTTGTTCTTTATATTATTATGTAAATTTTTTCACTGGCGTCTGTCCATGGCTTCAGTGGTTCACAGTTAGGTGGCTCCTGGTCATTTGTGGCCCTAGAGCTTGTGAGTCTCCTGTCACCTTTTAGAGCAGAGTCTGAGTCTGTCTTTCAGGGTCCTCAGTCCTTCTCTGTTTGCTCAGTTGGAGGTGGGGTGGCCATGAAAATTTTCTCAACAGCAGCTGAGGGGACCGTGGCCATCAGAGTTTATCTCTGTCTGCTACATAGTGCATGGTGACATGCTCTACAGACATCACCTGTTCCTGTAACCAGAACCCAACTGGAGCAATATTTTCCCTGGCAGGGATTCAGGTGCTTCGGCATGCTGAACTCTCCTCACCTTTGGGAGGAGTTTGAGTCTGTCTTTCAGGGTCTTCAGTCCTTCTTTGTTTGCTCAGTTAGAGGTGGGTAGCAGTGCAATTTCCCTCAGCAGCAGCTGGGGGGACCGTGACAGTCAGAGTTTATCTCTGTGTGCTACCAAAAAATGATCATTTTATTTAGATGCTTACAAAGCCTTTGACAAAAATCCAACCATTATAATAAAAGTCCTGGAGAGATCAGAAGTACAGGGAAAATATCTAAATATAATAAAGGTAATTTACAAGGAGCTGACAGCCAACATCAAACTAAATGGAGAAAACTTAACACAATCACACTAAATCAGGAACAATACAAGGCTCTCCAATTTCTTTATATTTTTTGAAATAGTTTTTAAAGCTTTAGCTAGAGCAACAAGAAAGAAATAGAGATCAAGGGCATAAATTTGGAAAGGAATAATCAAAGAAATGACAGATCTATTTGATAAGAACTTAATTCTTTGAAGAAAGACATTAAAGAATAGAAAGATCTCCCACGTCCTCTGATAGGTAGCATCAACAAAGTATAAATGGCAATTTTATCAAAAACAATCTACAGATTCAATGTAAACCCCATCCAAATCTTAACACAATTCTTCACAGACCTTAAAGAACAATACTCAACTTCATATGGAAAAACAAAACATAACAAAGCAAATTACAAAAAAATTCTGTTCAATAATAAAAGTTCTGGAGATAACAACAACCCTGATTTCAAACTATGCTATAGAGCTACAGCATGGTACTAAAATAAAACAGACATGTGAATCAATGAATTCAAATAAAAGACCAGGACATCAATCCACTTGCCTATGAACAACTGCAGTTTGACAAAGAGGCCCAAAATATGCATTGGAAAAGAATAGCATTTTTAACAAATGGTGCTGGCAAAATAGGATGGCGGTATGTTGAAGAATGTAAATAGATCCATATCTATCATGTTGCTAAAAACTCTAGTCCAATCAAACCAAAGACTTCAACATAAACCCAATTGCACTGAACTTAATAGAGAAGTAAGTGGAAGATACCGTTGAACACATTGGCACAAGAATCTACTTTCAAAACATAATACTAGCAGAAAAACAACTAACAACAACATTTAATAAACTTTTAGAAACTGAAAAGATTCTATAAGACTTAGTAAGGTCAATAAAACAAATCAAAAGCTTAAAATATGAAAAAAAAAACTTCACCAACTCTACATTTGACAGAAAAATGATCTCTAAAATAGATAGAGAACACAAAAAAACTAGGGGCAAGAACCCAAATAATCCAATTAAAAAATTAGAGTTCAGAGTTAAATAGGGAATTGTCAATGGAAGAATTTCAAATGGCAGAAAGGCCCTTAAAAATAATAATAGTGAGTATTAATGTGAGAGATCTGATAACTGAGTTTGATGGGGTGCATGATGTAAAAATCACCAAATAATAAATTAAAAAATTTCTCATTATAATTATCCATCAGAGAAATTCAAATCAAAACAACTTTGAGATACAATCTTATACCTGTCAGAATGACTAAGATCAAAAGCACAGGTAACAGCCTATGCGGAAGGGGATGTGGAACAAGGAGAACACTCCTCCATTGTTGGATCAGATGTAAATTTGTAGAGTAACTTCGGAAATCAGTATGGTGGTTCCTCACATAACTGGAAATCAATGATTCAGCAATACCACTATTTAGAATATACCCAAAGATTGCACATTCTTAACTCAAGATTATTAGCTCTGATATGTTTATAGTAGCATTATTAGTAATAACCAGAATCATAAAACACCCTAGATGACTCTCAAGTGAAGAAAAGTTTGATTAAATGGTTGTGGTATATTTACACAATGGAATACTAGACATCAGGGGAAAATGACATTCAGAAATTTGCAGGCAAATGGATGGATCTGGAGTGCACCATCCTTATAGCTCCCATGATAGCTGGGTTGTCAGCCAGTCAAGCCTGAGCCTGGAGATTGAAAGGCACATATACTTGGTTTATTTATCCAAGGAGAGTGCCATTTATTGATCCCCAGCAACTCCTCAGCTGATGTTCTTGCTTACAACAACTCAAAGCTCCAGACAACCTAGAAGAATCAATTATCACCACAAAAAGGAAAGGAGAGGTAAAGAAGACTCAAAATAATCAGAATCATTTAATCTGGCAGTTAAATTAAAATAGGTGGCCTACATAACTACAATGGGGGCTGAGGACCCCATCAAAGTTACTTACAGATGCTGTAAGCATCTAGCAAAAGGCCATAATACAGTGAGCCCACAGCATAGGCAAACCAACTCAAAGCCTGTACTAATCAGCCAGTATCTACTGACTGAAGGAGCGCAGGATTGATAGGATCCCATACTAGATTTACACTGATGGGCATCCATACCTTATGAAGACCTGCTACTGAAGCATTGACAGTGTTGCTAAAAAAATCAGCAATAGATGCATTGCTTAAGGCAATGTATCTACACTAGTTTAGTAACCTTTTCAAAAACATAGGAATCCAAGTAAGATTCCACACATCAGAAAAATTGGCCTGACACAAATCAGCTGGAATAGCAGCTTTCCCTGCGGAATAATTAATGTACAGAAGAAGGGGCTAGACAGAGCTATCCAGCCCAACAGGCATTATCAGTGTGGAATTATTTACCAATGCCCACTGAATATCTTGACTCCATCTCAGGAGACTGCCATCCAGGAGTATTTATGGCATGGATCAAATGTTCAGGAACCCAAACACAGTTGTCTGCATCCTGTGGAAAAACACAAACAAATCCTCTTCTCCATACCAGGACTAGTCTGGGCCATAGCAAGTGTCATCGGCAAAGTTTTACCATTAGACATGAGGTAAGGTTACATTGCTGGGCCTCCAATGCCTATCAATTGCAATACATAACTGAGAATCTACAGTTAAAAATTATACAGGCACTACAAGAGCATGGCTGCCAAACTAGAATACTATACCCTGCAAAATTATCAATCACCATAGATGGAGCAAACAGGATATTTTATGACAAAATCAGAATGAAACAATACCTATCTACCAATCCAGCAGTACAGAAATTATTAGAGGGAAAACTCCAACCTAAGGACCCCAGATACACCCATGAAGCCACAAACAATCAATAATCCCACAGAAGAATAACCCAGAGAAAGGAAATACATACCAACAAGTTACCACCAAAAATGGCCAGAAATATCAATCAGTGGTCACTAATAGCCCTTAGTATCAATGGACTCAAGTCACATATAAAAGACACACACTAACAAGATGGATATAACAGCAGATGGCATCCTTCTGTTGCCTACAAGAAACAAACCTCAACCACAAAGACAGACACATGCTCAGAGTAAAGGGTTGGGAAAAGATTTTCCAGTCAAATGGTCCTAAGAAACAAGCTGGGGTTACCATCCTAATATCTAACAAAGTAGAATTTAAGCTAAAAGCAATTAAGAGAGACCAAGTTGGTCACTGATAATTCATCACAGGAAAAATTGGTCAAGAGGAGATTTCAATCCTGAATATTTATGCCCCTGAAATAACTTGTATTATTTCTGTATAACCTGTATAACTTCTGACCAAACCCTTCTAGTTTTCATCATTTCCATTGAATAGTCAAGGGTTATTCTGATGAGTCTACCTTTATAGGTAAGTTGGCCTTTTTCTTTTGCAGCTCTTAAAATTTTTTCTTTATTCTGTATGTTTTTTGGCTTGATTATTATGTGGCATGCTGACTTTTTTGGGGGGTCTTATCTATTTGATGTTTTGTAAGCTTCTTGTACCTTTATTGGCATTTCCTTCTTCACGTTAGGAAAGTTTTATTCTATGATTTTATTGAATACATTATTTGTGCCTTTGAGCTGGTATTCTTCTTCTTCTTTTCCTGCTATTCTCAAGGTAGATCTTTTCATGGTGTCCCAGATTTCCTTATCATTTTGTGTTATGGCTTTTTTGGTTTATGCACTTTTTTTATGCACCTACCTATGTAAAAGAAACACTGTTACAGCTCAAAACCCACATCAGTTCTCACACCCTAATAGTGGGAGACTTCAATACCCCACTTTCACTCCTGGATAGGTCAACCAGACAGAGACACAACAGAGATATAAGGTGTCTGATAGAGGTTAAGATGCAAATGGATTTAATGAATATCTATGAACGCTTCCACCCAAATGCAAAGGAATATACATATTTCTTTATAATTGACCACATAATTGGTCATAAAGCAAATATCAACAGATACAAAAAAATGAAAATAATCCCTTATAACATATCTGACCAAAAAGGCCTAGAGTTAAGAGTTCTACAAAATCAAAACCCAAAGAAAGCCTACCAACTCATGGAAACTAAACATCACTCAACTGAACCACTGTAGGGTCAAAGAAAAAATTAAGAAAGAAATCAAAGACTTCCTAGAATTTAATGAAAATGAGTCCACAATGTACCCAGACTTCTGGGACACTATAAAATCAGTCTTAAGAGAAAAATTAATAGTGCTACATGCATATATAAAAAACCTAATGAAATCCCACACTAGAGAACTAAGAAGCCTTAGCACAATAGAAGCAAATTCACTTAGAAGGAATAGATGGCAGGAATTAAACAAAATTAAAGCTGCAATCAATACAATTGAAACAAAAAGAGAAAGTCAACAAGATAGATAAACCCTTATCCAAAATAATCAAAAAGCAGAGAGAGTGTAACCAAATCAACAAAATCAGAATGAAAAGGGGGACATAACCACAGACCCAAAGGAAATCCAGAGAATTAGGAGATCATACTTTGAAAATCTATATTCCACACAATGTGGAATACCTATAAGAAATGCACAGCTTTCTGAACAGGTACCATTTACCAAAATTAAATGAAGAACAGAATAATTACTTAGACAGGCATATAACCCTTAGGAAAATTGAAGCTGTCATTAAAAGCCTCCCCCCAAAAAGCCCAGGTCCAGATAGTTTCAGTGTCGAATTCTACCAGACATTCAAAGAAGAATTACTACCATTACTCCTCAAACTATTTCATACAGTAGAAACTGAAGGAATATTGCCAAATTCCTTTTATTAGGCCACAATTACACTAATGACCAAGCCATTCAAAGACTCCACAAAGGAGCTTTACAGACTAATTTCCCGCATGAATATTGATGCTGAAATTTTCAACAAAATTTTGGCAAACTGCATACAACAATATGTAAAAAATATCATCCACCATGACCAAGTAGACTTCATCCCAGTGGTGCAAGTTTGGTTTAACATATGAAAAACCGTAAACATTATCCATCATGTGAACAAGCTAAATGAACAAAACTACATGATTATATTCTTAGATGATGAGAAAAACAATTGAAAAAAATCCAACACATCTTTATGATTAAAGCTCTACAGGGATCAGGAGTACAGGGACAATATCTCAATATAATAAAGGCAACCTACAAGAAGCCAACAGCCAGCATCAAAGTTAATTGAGAAAAACTCAAAGCAATCCCACTAAAATCAGGCATTAGACAAGGATGTCCCCTCTCCCCTTATCTATTCAATATAGTTCTCAAAGTTTTAGCTAAAGCAAAAAGAGAATGAAAGGAGATTAAGGGGATACAAATTGGAAAAGAAGAAGTGAAATTATCTCTATTTGCAGATGATATGATTGTATAAATAAGTGACCCACAAAATTCTTCCAAGGAAATTCTAAGGCTGATAAACACCTTCAGCAATTTAGCAGGATACAAGATTAACTCAAAGAAATCAACAGTACTTCTATAAACTAATGTTAGAATGGCTGAAAAAGAAATAAGGTAAAAATCACCCTTTAAAATAGCTACAAATAGCATTAAATACCTGGGAGTAACTATAACCAAAGAAGTAACAGATATATTTGACAAAAATTTTAAATCACTGAAGAAAGAAATTGAAAAGGATATCAGAAAATAGAAAGCTCTCCCATGTTCCTGGATAGGTATTATCAACATGCTAAAAATGTCAATTCTACCAAAGGCAATCTACAGATTCAATGCACTGCCCATCAAAATACCAACACAATATTTTTTTAACCTAGAAAGAAAAATATTGAATTTTATTCAGAATAAGAAGAAAGCCAGGATTGTCAAAACAATTTTACTCAATAAAAGAACCTCAGGAAACATCACTATCCCTGACTTCAAGTTATACTATAGAGTTACAGTAATAAAAACAACCTGGTTCTGGCATAGAAACAGACGTGTGGCTCAAAAGAATAGAATTGAGGATCCAGACATTAACTCAAAAACCTATGAAAACATGATCTTTGATAAATAGGCCCAAAATATTCAATGGAAAAAGATAGTATATATAAAAATGGTTTTGGCATAGCTGGACCGTAGTGTGTAGAAAAATGCAAATAGTTCCAAGCCTGTCATCATGCACAAAATTAAAATCCAAGTGGATCAAAGACCTCAACATAAACCAAGCCACTTTGAACTTGATAGAAAAGAAAGTGGGAAATACACTTCTATGAACTGGCACCAGCAAACACTTTCTAAATATAACACCAGTGGCATAGACACTAAGACCAACAATCAGTAAGTGGGATCTCTTGAAGCTGAGAAGCTTCTCTAAAGCCAAGGACACTGTCTATAGGACTAAATGACAGCCTACAGAATGTGAAAAGATTTTCACCAACACTACAAGTGATAGATCATTGATCTTTAAGATATATAAAGAACTTAAGAATCTTGGGCCCAAACCTTGAATAACACAACCAAAAATTGGGGTTCAGATCTAAAAAGGGAATTCTCAGCAGAAGAATTACGAATGGCTGAAATGCACTTGAAAATGTGCTCATCATCTTTAGTCATCAGACAAATTCAGATCAAAACAACTTTGAGATACCACCTGACACCTCTCACATTGGCTAAGATAAAAGATACAGCACAGCCTATGTTAGATAGGATGTGGAACAAATGGAACACTCCTCCATTGTTGGTGGGAGTGTAAGCTTGTTTAGCCACTCTGGAATGCAATATGGTATTTTCTCAGAAAACTGAGAATCAATCTCCCCAAGGATCCAGCAATACCACTTATAGGTATATACCCTAAAGATGCAGTCACATTCAAATGGCATTAGCTCAACTATGTTCATACCAGCATTATTTGGAATAGGAAGAACCTGGAAATAACCTAGATGTCCCTCAACTGAAGAATGGATTAACAAACTGTGTTACATCTATACAATGCAGTACTACTCAGCAGTAAGAAAACAAAAATTATAACCTAAAATATGCAAGCAACTGGATGGATTTGGAGAATATCCTCCTGAGCGAGTTATCACAAAATCAGAAAGATAAGCAGGGAATTTACTCACTCATTAGTGGACTTTTAACAAAAAGCAAAGCATGTCCAAGCTTCAAAGCACAACTACTGAACAGTTTGACATGTGAAAGTCCTTAGACTGGCACCTAGCAGCCCATTCCCTCCAAAGAAACTCCTGACCCAGTCTTGATTTTGGGGTGAGGAAATAAGATCTGCCTGGAGTGGATGCTGAACTAAGCTAGCTTGGGAACTTGGGACCTCCTGCCCTTGCTGGGGTGGAGATAAGGAGATAGGAAGAAGAGAGAGTGACTGGGAGGAAAAGGAGGGGGAAGGAAGTTTGAGCAAGGGTCTATGTGGGTTAAAAATGAGATTTTATTTATAATAAAATAGAATATATTTTCATAAGTGTGACAAAATAAAATTATACTTATATTTGCTTTATATTTTTCATTCACATTTTACCTGTAACACACATTGCTATATACATTCATAAAAAAATCCCAAACTCAAGTAAAGAGTCCCCTTTATTTTTACATTAATTTTGTGTTTTTCTTTTATTACTTCCATAGTTTCTGTATATTAAATTAAACTAGTTTGCATATTCAATAATCCATTATGATATCTTTTTCCATATATATTATGAAATTTCATTTGGTAGTCTGCTGAATTTATTCATTGATAGCAACTCTCAGCACCATACCCTTTTTTTATTAAGCACTATATAAACAAAAAAAGTAACAATAAGAAGATAAAATAACAACTGTAACTCCAAAGACTTTTCATAAAAAGTGACATCTTAAATAATTGTGCAATTTATATATAACAGAAAGAAAAATGGGAAGATTAAAGACTAGACCTAGACTCTAAAAATATAAAGATTCTTAATGATGGATCACTTCATGTGGTATAGGTGGAGAGAAGTGAAAATAATTCTGGAAAAGACTTCAATGATAATTGAATCTATGTCACTGTGGTGGAAAAAAATGTCCCCCAAAAGGAATGGTAATATTAAGAAGTATAGTCTTGTTGGAAGAAGTGGATCACCCTGAGGGCAGACTTTGAGTTCTTTTTTTGAAGCTTTCCTCAGTGTGACAATCAGTTGACTTTCTATTGCCTTTGTAGCACTTACATTTCTAGCACCTTTGCTGCCTACATGCTGCCATCCTCCCCATTATGTTGATAATGGACTAAATCTCTTAAAATGTAAATTATCTGACTCAATTAAATGCTTTCTTTACAGGAGTTGTATGGTGGTCATGGTGTCTCCTCAAAGCAACTATAATCCTTAAATACGACAGTCACAAAGTGTATCTAGTACCAAAAAAGAAAAATTATATATTATTTTATAATTTAAGAGAAAATATGGAGAATTTTGGTATTTTATATAGGGAGGCACAAGGTTTAATATCAAAAGACTGACATGCCTGGTATCTGGAGGAAAAAAAAATCCAGAGAGATAGAGAGAGAATAAAGCATTGAAGGGAAATTTCAGTTACTCAAATGAATGAAAATGACCTTAAAGTAATCAATCACAGTGTAGGTAGAGAAAGATAAATCAGTTTGTGATTAAAGATAGACAGAGGTACAATTGAGAAAATAATAGGGAACATTTATGTATAAAACAAGAAGCTACAGGAATTCTCTCATAATAGTAAGCATGGAAATATAAAATATTTGAGAACTTTTGTATATATAGAGTTTGGTGGGTCACATATAGATTTGATTTTGTTTTAAAAAGATGTGCCATTACAAAACTCAATCTGTCCATAAAATAAAACAAACTACACATGATGATTAATGTTTTCAGAGCAAAGCTTTAATTTTTCCTTTCATGCAAATAGTATTTTTTTAAATTGCAAACACTCAGGGTTATGGTTAGGACCTTTCTAGACCTAGTTTTCTCCTTCCATCATGGGTTCTGAGGATTAAACTTTAGTCTTTAATCCTGGACAACAAGTGAATCATACCTATTAGGCTGCAAGTATAGTAAGTTTCCAGATTATATTCCAGCTGCATGGCAGGTTAGGTTAGAAGTAGAAGAAAATATTGCTGATAATAAAATGAAGAATTGGTCTTACTGCATTATAGGGCTCTGAGGATTATGACTTTCAGTAGACTTGATTAAGCCATGGCTAAGGAGAATCAGTGATGGCACTGGAGATAGTATTAATATATTTGATAAAATATAAATGTAATAGTCTCTTATTGTTCAATTTTAAGTAGAAGTTAATATGTTACTGCTCAGTAGTATGTACTCATTAGCATGAAAATTCCAGACAGGATGAGGGATACTCTACCTATGAGGGTAAAAGCCTAGGGTTGCACTCAAATAAAACAGAGTTTCAGGGCACAGCTTCAGAAGGGATTAAATTGCAATAAAATAAGCTGCAGCATATACGTAGTGTGTAGGGAGCTGCGTTGCACCATGCCCTAAAGGTGGCGCTTGTTTCCACCTTCCACCAACTGTAGTGTTTGATGCACTTTTTTGGTAAAATGCCTAGGGGAATCTAGGGCAGGATCACCTTTAAGAATGTCATATAGAGGTTTTAACTCATAATTTGCCAATTTTAAAAATCCCCTAACCCAATTTATATCCCCTAATAATTTTTGATAATTGTTCAAAGTCTTTAAATTGTCCTTTCTTATATCTATCTTCTGGGGTTGAACTACTCAAGGAGCAATCCTTGCTCCCAAATAATCAACAATCTCAGTCAAATGTACATTTTCAGGGGCAATAAAGAGCCCTCAGCACGGGAGTGCTTTCACCAGCACTTCATAGGCTTCTTCTACCTCACCTCTTTGTTTTCCTGCTAACAGTACATCATCCACATAATGGACACAGCGCACCTTAGGAAACACTTCACATACTGGTTGCAGGGCATGTCCCACGTATAGCTGACACATAGTAGGGCTATTAGCCATCCCTTGAGGCAATATGACCCATTCAAATCTCTGATCAGGCTCCTCATGATTACATGAGAGAAGTGTGAAAGCAAATCTTTCTGTATCTTTTTTATATAAAGGCATGGAAAAAAAGCAATCTTTAATGTCTACTGCTATGATATGCCATTGTGAAGGCAAGGCCATCAACAATGAAAGCCCTCGTTGTATTGGGCCAATAGGTTGCATCTGATTATTTATAGCTTTTAAGTCATGCAATAATCTCCATTTTCCTGATCGTTTCTTAATCACAAATACAGGTGTATTCCATGGTGAAGTAGAGGTTATGATATGCTTCTGTGCTAGCTGTTCCTACACTAGTTCTTGGGCTGCTTTCAATTTTTCTAAAGACAAGGGCCACTGAGGGACCCATACAGGTTTCTCAGTTTTCCAGGTGATGGGAATAACAAGATTGTGTTGAAACACCTGGCATAGGAGGTAACAACAACTGTTTGTTCTTCAGAACTACTGCTCTCAAGGCCCAAAAGCTGAAAATCCTCTTAATCCCAATAAGTGTTTCCCCTGGAATCTGATCCTTCAATTCTAAGGCCTCTCGCTTCTTCACTGTGCACCTCGTCAGATCTTTCCTCTTTTAACTGTTCTAAAGTGGCCTGACCCCCTTCAATTGCCTCACAGCACCTCTGATTGTCTAAACAACCTCGAATCACCCTCCAAATGGATCTCACACCTGCCTTTAGAATTCCCTGCTCATAGGCGAAGTCTAAATCTCGCCCTAACTTCTCCCAGGAGGACACCGTTAGACTGCCCGTGACAGCAAACCACAGAGCTGCAACATCACATTCCTTTTAAAATCTCTCTAATACGCTTTCCTTAATTTCCCTTAGTTTGTAACAGTTCCTGTAGAGCCAGAAAAATTGGACATGAGTTTGAAGACCCCATCCTTATATGACCTTTAGTCCTTATTTTAAAAGATCTCTTCTGAGCCTTTACCAACCAGCCCCAGCCTTGCTACTACTTTTACTTTCACTTTTGAGCTCAAGTCTACAATAATTGTTACTTTCACTTTAATCCGAAACTGCTGTGCTACTTTCACTTTGATCCGAAACTGCTGTGCTACTTTCACCTTGAACTCAAGGTTGCCATGTGTCAACAGCTGCAAAAGATTACACCCACTCGTCAGTGAGCTTGCCGTGTGTCCACAGCTGCAAGAGGTTACACCCACTCGTCAGTGAGCTCCCTCTTCTCTGCCTTTACCTACAGGTCGGAGCTACCCACTAGGGTCAAGAGGTTACCCTCACTCGTTGGTGAGCTCACTCTTCTCTGCCTTATCCATAGGCTGGAGCTACCCCACTCTAACTGCAGATCCCAACTCACTTGGGACTTACTGGTGCACCCCCCAGCTACAGAGAGTTTTGAATCCTGTCATTCATTGGCGCGAGTTTAGTTCTTCCTGGATTTCGGCACCACTTGTAGCACGCAGCCTCACCAGCAAGGAACACGCAGCACCAGATCCTTCTCTTTGCAGTTTATTCGGGCCTTTAATTATCTTCTTGTCTCTTACTCACTCACTCTCACTCTCACTCTCAGACATATGACGAACAACCCACTCACTCACTCACTCTTAGACAAATGACCACTCTCTCACGAACGACCCCGGGGGGAAGTCTGCTTGTGGCTAAATACCCTCTGGGCCTCCAATCCTGGTAAGCCATGTGGACATTGCCCATAGGTCCTGAGGCACCGGAAGCAAGCCACCATCCTTGCTTACAGTCAATAAGGAGTTGTTTACTCCTGAGAGCACTCACCATCCCATCAGGAAGGTGGAAGGCAGAAACCAGTGCCACCTTTAGGGCATGGTACAATGCAGCTCCCTACAGTAGTGTTTTTAGTAAAATCAATAATTGTTTGCTTTTAATAGAAAGGACATTTCTCAACTTCATGCACTGATGTCAATAGTGTTCTTAATATTCTGCCACTTTATGTCAATATTGTAATATTGGCCCATTACATAAACTTCATAAAATATATTGTCCGTTGTCATGGTATTTGTAAGTAAGGAGGGCTGTAAAAGCCATGACTTAACAGTAAAGCTTATAGTATAGAGAATATTTATCATAACTTTTAAAAATTAATTTGATAATACATTAGTGAACTCAAGGATGATACTATATTGAGAATAAAACAAAATCACATACACCATTGTAGTTATTGCTTAATCTTCCATCCCCTCAAATATATAATTTCTAAAAGAAACAATAAAAATGTATGTTAGTGTATAAATTGAGTACATCTTGAACAATTTTTTGTCTTAGAATTTTTATTTCTGTGAAGAGACATCATGATCATGACAACTCTTATAAAAGTAAACAATTAAATGTGGTGACTCACTTATAGCTTCAGAGGTCCATTATCATCATGGTATGAAGCATGGTGGCATGGTGCTGGAGCTGAAAGTTCTATATCTTGTGGGCAAGTAGAAGTCATTTGAAACACTGGTTAATATCTTGAGCATAGAAAACCTCAAATCCCAGCCCCACTCACAGTGACACACTTCTTCCAACAAGGCCATACCTACTCCAAAGTGACACTTTCTTATAGTATCTCTTGCTGTGAGTTTATGGGGGTACAATTACATTCAAACTACCACATTGTTATTAGAAATAATTATAATAAAAATTGATATGGAAATTTATAATCAACAAATAGCAAAGATAGAAAATCTGTGATAGTGAATCTTGTCTATGAGCTTCATAAGACTTAGACTTACTCCAGGGAAACAATCCTCAGGGGATAATCTACAATTGTCTAGATTTGATCAAATAAAGTGATAAGATTCACCCTTTTTGTGTGTACAGTATTCTATGCTCTGGCGTGTAAGACTGAATAAAATGGAGAAATTAACAGGCTGCTATATTTATATATTCAGGTAATATTTATTATTCCAAAGCCACTTATGGTACAGACGATATTCAGAGGGGAAAAGGAAGAAACAGCGAACAGGAGAGATCCAAACTGAGTGGGCATTCCTAACCATGCAACCTGTCGAAAAGGGGTCGGGCTCTCTCCTCATCCTGGACTCTTTCCAGTAGACCATGCCCTGATTGGCTCCAGTTCCTTGATGTCATCAGAGTTTACCTGAGTAGCTTCTGGTTTCCTGCTACAGAGAAAGGCAGTTAAGAACCACTATTCATCATCTTCTGCTTTCCAACTGTGGATAGAATAAAAATAGCTGTCATGTTCTTCCCCATGATCTACTATAATCTCAATCTATGAACAAAAATATATTCTTCCTTCTGTAAGATGCTTTGTTCAAGTATCATGTCAGACCAGCAGAAAAGTCGCCAGTACAGCACGAAAAGAATGAAATAATATAGTAAAAAACAAGGCTATGTGTATACACACACAGATACTATATAAAGTGTTCCATTAGAATGGCATATATCATATGTGTTGGGTAGTTTGAAAATGGCCATATATATCTACTCAAGAACAAAGAAAAGCAGTAAACATAGTTTAGGTTGGATTCAGAAGGCAAGGAGAGTGTCATCTTGTTTCACTTCCCTCCCAAGCATTAGTTTCTCTATAAATTTAATAATAACTCTAGTATCTCAATCTGTGTTTTTTAATACTTTGAGCACATAACAAATGAAGCCTGTAGTCTCAATTTTAGAAGAAAAAGTACATGGCAATTGAGTGGAATTTCTATGAATAGATGGCATATTTTTTAAGGCACACTTTTTTAACAACATGTTTTTAATGAATTGAAAATTTTAAACAATGCACTCAAATCACATGCACTTTCTATTCCTCCTGGGTCTATCCCCTGAGCCTCATGCACTACTCCCTTCAAAAAGAATACACCAAGTTCAATTTGTGTTGCCTGATGTGGAATAGCGTCTTTCTCTGTACTGTGAATATCATTCTTTAATAAAGGGACTATTTTGCCTAAGACAAGGCATCTTAGAACTAGGCAAGTGAAATCAGAGCATTGATAGGGAAATGATTGGAGAGTCAAAGGAGGAGCCATCCAGCTGGCCAAGAATCATCATGTAAAGTAACACAAATAAGCCACAGGCCATGTGGCAAAACAGATTATTAAAAATTGATTAAATTTAGATAGAAGAACTAAACAACAGTAAATATGCCTGAACTTTGGGCCAAACAACATAAAATTTATATAAGTCTTTGTGTGATTACTTGAGGCTAGTGGATCTAAGGCTACAGCTCTGTGGGCCTGGACCACCAGCCAGATGGGCCATAATCCTCCTTCTGCAGGTGCCCATATAATCATTGGAGCATGCAGCCCTTAAAGTGGCACTTTAAAAGTTACTTTTGAATATAGAGGGGTTTTTTTTACAGTTAATACCAAAAGAAAAGTGTTTTTTGCATTTGCATTTTCCAATAGTCTCCTCTATGTGATCTAAGACTGTCCTTTCACAAACAGAAACAACTATCAGAAATGATTGCATTCTGCCTAAAATAGGTATATTTGATATATTGATATATTTCAGTTTGAGGTGTATTTAATTCCAGCTACATATGAACTTCTTTTGCACTGTTTTCTTTTATGTTCTTTGCCTTGTTTATTGTCTAGGAATTGAAATGCTAAAAAGTTAATGATATAGGAAAACTTTTTAGACTATATATCTTTTTTTTTAAGTAAAATAGCTATTTATTCAGCCTCTTTTCATGCCAAAATGTTCTGTGCATATTCCACTATGATTAGCACACTCTCTGAAACAGGCAAAATTGTACACTGTTATATTTCATATTACCTGATTATATAAAAGTGTAAAATGAAAATGACTTATCAATTCCTTTTAACATTCCTAATAACTGAGATATGAGGCACAAAATCTCAGTAAAACATGACACAAGAGGAACAGTAATGTAGTTCTCACATCAGTGAACATGTCATAATCTGTTATTAATATACAAAGACAATAAACTTTTCAAACAGTCTATTTACTAAGATTCTGGTAATAGCTTTATGTAACAAGATACAGCATACCAGGCCTGCCATATCTTGATGTTGCTTTGAGTTCTAGCTCAGAATCACTCATATTTTCTATCTAATTGTACATAACTATAGCAGTCTTTCCCTTTGAGACCACCAATAAGCACCAAAATCATGTCATGGAGACTTATCATTGGTTTTGAATGCTCAGCAAAGCTTAGGCCCATTTCTAGTTAACTCTTTTAACTTAAATTATCCTATTTACATACCTCTTGCTGGAAGAGCTTTTTTTTTTACTCTTCTTTCCTTTTGTATATCTTATTTTTAACTGCTTATATTTGCTGTCTGGTGGCTGTCTGGTTGTTCTCAGGCATCTTCTTCATTCTCTTCTTTCTTCTTTTATTCTACTTCTCAATCCTGGATTTCTCACTTCATTTTGTCTCTTTCCCTCTTCTGCCTAGTTATTGGCCACCAGCTCTTTATTGGACCAATCAGGTGCCTAAGACAGGAATAGTGAAACAAATGCAATGCATCTTTTTTCCTATAATTAATGAAATGTAGAATAAAGAAATAGAATTCATCCTTATATCATTAAACAACTACATTGTAAACAAAGGTAACAAACTTTTACACAATTAAAATAATATTCCACAACACATACCACTGTCCTTGTTTACCACAACACTACTACTCTCTTTGCAAAAGAACATTCATTTGCAAAAGATTATCTTTTTCTTAAATTTACCAGGATCTTAATATAAGCAACATATAATTCTATATCATTAGTAGTATATATTCAATATCTATTGTATCTATGTATATGATGAACAGTAATTACTTGTTCAACATGTGATTTTATATATTTTTGCTATTTGTGCAAAATGATATGTGATGACACACCTTTGACAGAATCCCAAACCATAAGGCACACTTGAGGCTCTGTCTTAGTTTTATTGATAATATTCGATGTCATGTATTTTGGAATAAAATTGATAAATACTATCTTCCAAATTGATAAAACTTTTCTACTTCTACTTTTAAGATAAATTTAATTAATTCCAAATGAAAATGTTATTGGGAACACAGCAAAAATTTACTTTGAATATCAGAATATTTTACTGAAAAGAACAAACCTAACCATGTATCTCTTACAGGTCTCAAATTTATTTTCAGCTTTTCTTTTTTTCTTTTTTTTTTTTTTTGAAGGATGTATAAGCATTGAGTTTTTTTTCTTTTTTGTGTTCAGCTTTCCCTCCGAATATTTTTTTTCATCCCTGTATAACCTTATTCAAGGTCCTTTCCCCCTCCCACCAGATCTGGTCATTTTTCTTCTCTGCAACTCCCCATCCCATCCCTGGGCAGGGAACAGACAATCCTATGGTTCCACTGACCCAATAATGCTCGTATCAGTCTCCACTCCTGGCCAAATCCAGTTTTGTCCCCCCTCCCTCAAGAGTGAGTCTGGTGTTCCTATAGTTGGAGTGGGGTTCGAAAGACTCAGTCCAGGGTGTTTCTGATCCCAAGCTGTTCAGTGGTTGTGGTTTGCCGCTTGGGCATGTTTGATTCTTTTTCTTGTTTGTTTGTTTAGAGACCACTAGTGAGTGAATACATCCCCTGCTTATCTGAGTTTGTGATACCTCGCTCAGGAGGATATTCTCCAAATTCATCCATTTGCCTGCTAATTTTAGGATATCATATTTTCTTACTGCTAAGTAGTATTCCATTGTGTAGATGTACCACAGTTTGTTAATCCATTCTTCAGTTGTTTCCAGGTTCTTGCTATTACAAATAATGCTGCTATGAACATAGTTGAGCTAATACCTTTGGAGTGTGAATGTGCCTCTTTAGGGTATACAGCCAGAAGTGGTATTGCTGGGTCCTTGGGGAGATTGATTCTCAATATTCAGAGAAACCGCCATATTGCATTCCAAAGTGGCTAAACAAGCTTACAATCCCACCAACAATGGAGGAGTGTTCCCCTTGCTCCGCATCCTCTCCAACATCTGCTGTCATCTGTGCCTTTTATCTTAGCCAATCTAACAGGTGTTAGGTGGAATCTCAAAGCTGTTTTGAGTTGCAATTCTCTGATGGCTAAAGATGAAGAGCACTTTTTCAGGTGCCTTTCAGCCATTCGTAGTTCCTCTGCTGAGAATTCCCTTTTTAGATCTGTACCCCATTTTTTGATAGGGTTATTCAAGGTTTTGGGCTCTAAATTCTTCAAATCTTTATATACCTTAGAGATCAGTCCTCTATCACTTTTAGGGTTGGTGAAAATATTTTCCCATTCTGTATGCTGGCATTTTGTCCTATTGACTGTGTCCTTGGCTTTGCAGAAGCTTCCTAGCTTCAGGAGATCCCACTTATTGATTTTTGGTCTTAGTGTCTGTGCCACTGGTGTTATATTTAGGAAGTGGTGGCCTGTGCCAATTTGTAGAAGTGTATTTCCCACTTTCTTTTCTATCAAGTTCAAAGTGGTTGGGTTTAAGTTGAGGTCTTTGATCCACTTGGATTTGAGTTTTGTGCAGGGTGACAGGCTTGAATCTATTTGCCTTTTTCTACACACTTCCATCCAGCTATGCCAGCACCATTTGTTAAATATACTATCTTTTTTCCATTGAATGTTTTGGGCCTCTTTGTCAAAGATAAGGTGTTCATAGGTTTTTGGGTTAATGTCTGGATCCTCAATTCTATTCCATTCGTCCACAAGTCTGTTTTTATGCTAGTACCATGCTGTTTTTATTACTGTAGCTCTAAAGTATAGCTTGAAGTCAGGGATGGTGATACCCCCTGAGGTTCTTTTGTTGAGTAAAATTGTTTTGGCAATCCTGGCTTTCCTGTTATTCCAAATGAAATTGAGTATTATTCTTTCAAGGTCCAAAACATATTGTGTTGGGATTTTGACAGGCAGTGCATTGAATATGTAGATTGCCTTTGGTAGAATTGCCATTTTTACTATGTTGGTGCTACCAATCCAGGAACATGAGAGAGCTTTCCGTTTCCTGATATCCTCTTCAATTTCTTTCTTCAATGATTTAAATTTTTTGTCAAATAGGTCTGTTACTTCTTTGGTTATAGTAACTCCAAGGTATTTAATACTATTTGCAGCTAATATGAAGGGTAATGTTTGTCTTACTTCTTTTTCAGCTCTTCTATCTTTAGTGTATAGAAGGGCTACTGATTTCTTTGAGTTAATCTTGTATCCTGCTACATTGCTGAAGGTGTTTATCAGCTATAGCAGTTCCTTGGAAGAATTTTGTGGGTCACTTATGTATACAATCATATCATCTGCAAATACAGATAGCTTCACTTCTTCTTTTCCAATTTGTATGCCCTTAATCTCTTTTCATTCCCTTATTGCTTTAGCATAAACTTTGAGAACTATATTGAATAATTAAGGGGAGAGAAGATATGCTTGTCTAGTTCCTGACTTTAGTCGGATTGCTTTGAGTTTTTCTCCATTAAGTTTGATAAGGGCTATTGGCTTCTTGTAAGTCGCCTTAATTATATTTAGGTATTCTCCCTGTATTCCTGATCTCTCCAGGGCTTTAATCATAAAGGAGTGTTCGATTTTGTCAAAGGCTTTTTCCACATCTAAGGTTATGATCATGTGGTTTTGTTCCTTTAGTTTGTTTATATGATGGATAACATTTACAGTTTTTCATATGTTAAACCAGCCCTACATGTCCTTAAGTTTCTACTGTGTGAAAAAATTTGAGGACTAAGTGTAGTAATTCTTCTTTGAATGTCTGGTACAATTTGGCACTAAAACCATCTGGACAAGGGCTTTCATTTTTAGGGAGGTTTTTAATGACAGTTTCAATTTCCTTAAGGGTTATAGGCCTGTTCAGGTAATTAATCAGATCTTCATTTAATTTTGGTAGATGGTACCTGTCCAGAAAGCTGTCCATTTCTTCTAGGTTTTCCATTTTTGTGGAATACAGATTTTCAAAATATGACCTGATAATTCTCTGTATTTCCTTGGGGTCTGTTGTTATGTCCCCCTTTTCATTTCTGATTTTGTTGATTTGGACACTCTCTCTCTGGTTTTTTTTTTTTTTTGATTAGTTTGGCTAAGAGCTTATCTATCTTGTTAACTTTCTCAAAGAACCAACTCTTAGAATTGTTGATTCTTTGTATTGTTCTTTTTGTTTCAATTGTATTGATTTCAGCTCTAAGTTTGATTATTTCTTGCCATCTACTCCTTCTAGGTGAGTTCACTTCTAATTGTTCTAAGGCTTTCAGCTATGTTGTTAGGTCTCTAGTGTGGGATTTCTCAAGGTTTTTCACATAGGCATCTAGCACTATGAATTTTCCTCTTAAGACTGCTTTCATTGTGTCCCACAAGGTTGGATACATTGTAGATTCATTTTCTTTGAATTCTAGGAAGACTTTGACTTATTTCTTAATTTCTTCCTTGACCCAGAGATGGTTCAGCCGATTGATGTTTAGTTTCCATTTGTTGGTAGGCTTTCTTTGGGTTTTGATGTTCTTGAACTCTAACTTTAGGCTCTGGTGGTCCGATATCTTACAAGGGATTATTTCCATTTTTTTGTATCTGCTGATATTTGCTTTATGACCAATTATGTGGTCAGTTTTGGAGAAAGTTCCATGAGGAGCTGAGAAATATGCATATTCCATTGCCTTTGGGTGGAAGGATCTATAGATATCTATGAAATCCATTTGCCTCTTAACCTCATTTAGAATCCTTATTTCTTTGTTGAGGCTCTTTCTGGTTGATCTATCCAGGGTTGAAAGTGAAGTATTAAAGTTTCCCACTATTAGGGTGTAAGAATTGATGTGGGATTTGAGCTTTAGCAGTGTTTCTTTCATATATGTAGGTGCCCCTATATTAGGGGCATAAATATTTAAGATTGAAATCTCCTCTTGACCAATTTTTCCTGTGATGAATGAGTAGTGACCATCTTGGTCCCTTTTAATTGATTTTAGCTTAAAGTCTACTTTGTTAGATATTAGGATTGCAAACCCTGCTTGTTTCTTAGAACCGTGTGACTGGAAAATCTTTTTCCAGCCCTTTATTCTAAGCCTGTGTCTGTCTTTACAGTTGAGGTGTGTTTCTTGTAGGCAACAGAAGGATGGCTTCTGTTGTTGTATCCATCTTGTTAGTGTGTGACGTTTTATAGGAGAGTTGAGACCATTGATATTAAGGGAAATTAGTGACCATTGATTCATATTTCCTCCAATTTTTCGTGGCAACTTGTTTGTATTTCCTTTCTCTAGGGTATTCTTCTGTGGACTCATTGATTGCCTGTGATTTCGTAGGTGTATCTGGGGTCCTTCTGTTGGAGTTTTCCCTCTAATACTCTCTGTAGTGCTGGATTGGTAGACAGATATTCTTTCAGTCTGACTTTGTCCTGAAATACCTTGTTTACTCCATCTATGGTGATTGATAATTTTGCAGGGTATAGTATCCTAGTTGGGCAACCATGCTGTTTTAGCATCTGTATAAGTTCTGACCAAGCCCTTCTAGCTTTCATCATTTCCATTGAATAGTCAGGTGTTATTCTCATGGGTCTGCCTTTATATGTAAGTTGGCCCTTTTCTTTTGCAGCTCTTAAAATTTTTTCTTCTCTATGTTTTGTGGCTTGATTATAATGTGGCACTCTGACTTTTTTGGGGGATCATATCTATTTGGTGTTTTGTAAGCTTCTTGTATCTTTATAAGCATTTCCTTCTTCAGGTTAGGAAAGTTTTCTTCTATGATTTTATTGAAAACATTATCTGTGCCTTTGAACTGGTATTCTTCTCCTTCCTCTATTCCTATTATTCTCAAATTAGGTCTTTTCATGGTGTCCCAGATTTCCTGAACATTTTGAGTTATGGCTTTTTTAGTTTTACTATTTTCTTTGACTGATATATCTATTTGAGCTACTGATTGTTCCACTTCATAGATTCTATCTTCCATATCTTGAACTCTGTTTGTTATGCTTGTATCTGTGGTTCCAAGGTTTTTTCTTCAGGTTTTCTATTTCCATCTTTGCCTCATTTTGTGCCTTTTTTATTGCTTCTATTTCAACTTTTATTTCAGCTTTTTTTTTTTCCAGCTTTTAGTTCCTGGAAAGTTTCTTTCATAGATTTGTTCATCTCTTCCAATTTATTTTGGAGTTTCTTTTATTCTTTAAGGCTTTTTTTTCATATCTTCTTTTAGTGCTTCAATGATCATCAAAAAGGAATTTTTGGTGTTGCTTCCTCTTCATTGCTGAGTTCAGTTCTTGTATTTGTAAGATCGCCACTCTCTTCTGGAGTTACCATGTTGTTCTTTGTATTATTATGTAATTTTTTGCACTGACATTTGCCCATGGCTTTATTGGTTCATGATTATATGGCTCCTGGTCAATTGTGGCACTTGGGTTTGTGTGCCTCCTGTCATCTCTCTGGTCAGGGTCTGAGTCTGTCCTTCAGAGACCCCTTTAGTTGTTGGTTTACTCCGTTCGAGGTGGTGATGGTTAGCCGTGCAAATTTTCTCAGCAGGAGCTGTGGGTATGGTGACCAGCAGAGTTTATCTGCCCCTGCTCCAGAGTGTGCTGGGACTGTGCAGACTGCACTTGTTCCCAGAAGCCCAGCCTTTCTCTTGTGTTTTAAAAGTGGATTTTAGGCATATATCACCAAATTCTCCTGCCTTAAGTATTATCATTCTACACCTGGAGAGTCATTTTCTTACTCACAAAGTAGCTAAGAATAAAGGACATGTATTTTTTATTTACCAGCTTTTAGCCTGCAGGAGCAGAAGCAGACAACAAAATGAACTAATATTTTGTACTGTCTTTGGAACATGTTTTGGTGCCAAATGCACAAAGTTTTAATTACAATCACTTTGAAATAGTCATGGATATTGAACTTGCTTATTCTCTTGCAAAAACAAGATAAAAAGTTTTTTGAATTCTTATGACAGAAAACACTGGATAGCAATAATGCATAGTTGTGTAATGCCAAACTAATCACTCAGAGAAAATAGGAATTTTTTCTGTGTTAGTTAATGTTCACAATGACACAGAACAAACAAAAATATCCTCTGTTTGAATATTTATTTTTGCAGGAGTTTTTCAACATGTATGGTGACAACATTGACTAGAGTAATTATTATAGTCATCAGTATGTAGTATTATGCACGACATTGAAAATTTTGTGGTTTCTTCATTTTCTAGCATTAGCCTTTTCTTACATTTTTGACTCACATATGTCTTACTATCAACATTGTACACCTGAAGCTTAAGTCCAGAGCCATAATTCTCCATAAATATTTACTTCTATATATTCAGTAATTTGTTCATTAAACAAAAGTATATTGAATGATGAAAAATGCTATTATGTTTTTGAAATGATGCAGATATTACTAAGAAAAATAAATTATAACATCTACTATCACAGATTTCCCCTGTTGGAAGCCAAGTTACTTATTTATTCAACTATGACACAAACTAAAATAAGTGTATAAAGGCAAAAGGTTGAAATACATTTGAAGCAATATTGAAGCATTTTTTTCAGTGTTCAACATATTTGTAAAATTGGCAAGAACTTCCTCTGTTAAGATTTATTCCAATCCAGTGAGTCCATTTCAATAATAATTATTTACTATAAGTCATAGTTTTCTGTGGTGGCATCAGGTGTTTGTGTTTGCCATTCTACTCGTTACTATAGACACTTTTTTCCTGTTAAATATGTGTTCTTATGAACATGGTTTATGTTCTGATTTAGCATGCATGAATGACATACAGAGAAAGAAGCACTCAGTTCAATCATAAAAGTATGTTGTAGTAAGTTTTTTTGGCCTCTTTTGGGTCTGGGAGGTTTGTGCCTGACATGGCCCACTGTGGTGGTTGGAACTTGGTTTGTGCACTGCAGCTTTTGTCTCTCAAAGAAATGAATTACATGCTTATATCTTTTAAATTATATCTTATATATAAGATATAACAATATAATAGCTTATATCTATTATTAGCTAGGTTTTTTTTTAGATTAACTTATTTTTATTAATTTTTTTCTTACATGGCTTAGCCCATGGCTGGCCAGTTTTTTATATGTCTGTTTGTTTTGGGGGTTGGAAGGAGACTGTTTAACTCTATCTTTTTTTTTTTAATTTGTCTGTCTTTGATCTACAACAAAATTATATCATTGTTGAAGTATAATTGTTTTTTTCCTGATAACTTAAGGATATTCCACAACATAGTTTAATAAAACAAAAACATACATCATGATAAAAAGAAACATTTATTTACACATTTGCATACACATAATCACAAACTTATGCATGCATAGAAGCACATAAACCCCACACGCACATACAAAGTATTTTTTAACTCTCAGTATACCAATAAAAGAAAAACCTACATCACTAAATATGCTTAAAAATTTCACATTCTCAGGTTAAATTTGAGATTTATAAAAGTAAATTTGGTATTGTAGAGCCTATGCATTTTTCCAGATACTAGTTTCAATGTAAAGTCTTTAGTGTATCTTTCAACTCTCTTAAATGTAGCTCCTGTTGAAGAAAAGCTATTAACTTTAATTGAATCAAATTTTATCAATTTATCCTTAATGTAGCCCATTTATTGCCTTATTTAGTAAATGTTCACTATAGAGCTGGAGAGATGTCTCAGCTACTAAAGCATATTTACTGCTCTTGCATTGAGGCAGAGGTTGTTTTTCAGCAATCATATTGAGTGGCTTACAACTTCCAAAACTTTCAAAAAATCCATTGTCTTTTTGGCTTCCTTGGGCACCTTTAGGTATGTGGGACACATAAACTCACAGACACAGTAACATGTACAGGTGTATATATAAATACAGCCTGCAGAGTCCATTTTTAATATGTATATATTTTTAAGGCTGACCACATGCTATTAGATAACCAAATAGAAAAATCTTCCCTGAGGAAGACTAATCTTTCCTCTCTCAGCAGTCTTTAATTACCAGCTTATGCTTATTCTTATTGTCATGTCAACTAGAGTCCTTGCTCTGACCTTGTTTAGTCATACATATTGATAATATATTATGAATATAGTTTTCCCAGAATATATAGAAAACACTATTATATAGTCAATGTTCTGATCAATTGACTTTTAAATGTTTTCTACTCCCTTCTTTGTGATGTTTCTTAAAGTTGTAGAAGTTGTGTTGTAGATGTATGATTTGGGGGATGGGAACCCTATGGTCACTTTTAATCTGCAATTTAACCAGTTGTAGCTTTCGGTATTGTTCACCATCTGTTGCAAATAGAAGCTTCCTGATGAGCAGTTAGAGCTAAACTTATGTGTGTATATTTGGCTAAGCATTTAGACTGTAGTATGAAATTATACTTGTTTAAGAAAATGGCTGTGGTAGGTTTTATTGCAGGATCCAAGATCCCCCTATCCACAGATTTTTTTGTGTCAAAATTTAAACTGCTAGCCACAAATTCCTTCCTGCTGAGCAGTCTTTAAATCCATTCATAGTGTTGGTTACTCAAAGATTTAAATGCACTATTGTACTCTTGTGGTTATTATGTTATCCTGGCCATTGCTGAGGCTTTACACTATGACAAGACTTTTAATTACTTGATCCTAATCTGCTTCATTCTATTTTCTTTGTCTATTCTGAATTTTTCTAGAATACCAGAAAATACTTGAAGTCATGAGTTGTCTCACTATCTTAGTCTCTGGTCCCTAACTAACTTGCTAGCTGCAACCTAACCTTGATAGATTGTGGAATTTTTGTTTGTTTGTTTTATAATAATACCTTCATTCATTTTTAATCATTTTCTCTATTTGTGAGATTATAATATGATTATATCATTTACCTATTTCTATTTCTTCCTTCAAATCTTGCTATATACTACTCTGTCTAACTTAGGGTTTCAGTTGTTTTGATGAATCACTATAAAAAGAAGCAATTTGTGGATGAAGTTTATTTCACTTTTTCTTCTATTTTTTTTCAGTTTAGAAAAAAGGATAGTCAGATTAGAAACTCAAACAGGGTATGAACCTGGAGGCCATAACTGATTTAGACAGACGCCATGGAGAGGTGGTGATTATTAGCTTGCATCACATAGCTTTCTCAACCTGCTATTTTATAGCATCCAGGACCACCATTCCAGTGTTGGCAACATCTAACTAGTGCTTGGCTCTTTAACATCAATCAGTAAATAAGAGAATACCCTAAAGGATTACCTAAAGCCTAAAGTTATGGAAGCATTTTTACAAGTTATATTCTCGTCTATTAGATGATTCTACCTTATGTCAAATTAGTATAAAACTAGCCAGCACATCCTCCATCCCATTACTTTTTCAAATTTCTGGCCCTTTTTAGTATTTCTTCTTCTATGTACATGAATACATATATGTAATATAAAAATATATACATATATTTGGTGGATGTATCGCAAATTCATTACTTAAATGTATGTTTCTAAGGCTGGCCATTTTGTATTGAATAACCAATTGGTACGTGATTCTCTGGGAAATGCTACTTCCCCTGATCCTAACATTTCTTGTATTGGCTCTAGTTATTGCTGTTTGGTTGTAGCCTCTGCAAAGAACTGGACATGCTATGCCACAGATTGCTGTATGAGGTTACTAGCCCAAATTTTTGGGTCAAGCCCAAAGGTTCTGACCTACTGTCTTGCAGTCCTGAAGACCAGCAGACACACAGACCTGCAAAAACACACAGATGCTTGCATTAATTTTACACTGATTGACCTAAGGCCCAGGCATATAACTTACTAATTCCTTCATTTTAACTTAACCTATGAT
Source organism: Sigmodon hispidus (assembly GCA_004025045.1). Taxonomy (NCBI): domain Eukaryota; kingdom Metazoa; phylum Chordata; class Mammalia; order Rodentia; family Cricetidae; genus Sigmodon; species Sigmodon hispidus. Next base: position 29,012 of record PVIH01009514.1, read on the forward strand.
TGTTATCTTGTTCAGCCATGCAGCTCAGCATCTTTTGTCAGCAGCATTTCAACTTCTTTCCTCTGTGTCTCCTGAAATCTCTGTGGCATCTCTGCTCTGTTCTCCCTATTCCCAGATGTTTTTTTTTTTTTTTTTTTTTTTTTTGTATGTTAGCCCCACTGATACTTCCTGTCTATCTTTTGGCCAATCAGCATTTTTTAAACCAGTAAGCAGGACAGTAAACATAATCCCACTACAACAAATACTCAGCGATATTGGTTGTTGCCCTATTCATAATAGCAAGAAATGTAAACAACATGAATGACCTTCAAGTGATGAATTGATAATAAAATGAAATAGATATAAACTGTGAAATACTAGTCAGCTATAAAAATAAATAAAATCATGAAATTTTCAGGTAAACATATGGGAGTAGAACCATCATATTGAGTGAAGTGACTCAGACGGAAAAAGACAAACATCACCTATATTCTCTTTCATCAGAGATTCCAAGCAATATAGAGAGGAATATATCAGGGTACAAGTTATGTAATAGGGGAAATGAGAAAACTAGAAAGGTGAGCTCCACTTAAGGAATGGAGGGGTATAAATATAAAAAAAAATCTAGAGTAAAATCATACCAAAAGAGTCTGAAAAAGTCATAAGGAATCATACTATGAAAATACCTATGATGCAATTAAGTTGGTACCAAAATACACATACATAGTTTGAATAAAATTTTGCCATCTGGGCTAACAATTCTCCCTTCAAGAGCCAAAGGTTATCTAAAAATAAAAGAACAACAATAAAAACAACTAAAAGCAAGCAAACAAACAAAAACCCACCATCATCAGAAGCCCTTTTCTGAGTTGTTGGTTAGGGTTGGCAAAAGGATTTTCAAACCATTACAGACTACTGCAATTGGGCTTTCTTCTCCTAACCCAAAGGTAGATGGTTAGAGCCTATTACTGAAGAAATTGTACAGTTCAGAGCCAGAACCCAGAGGCCTTTGAGTTGGAACTGATTTGAAAACCTCTTTTCTATGGCACAGTGCGTACTATGATCAGAATATATTGTTTGGATTATCTATAAAAAATTAAATATTTCCCTGTAAGATTTAGCTTTTATACTAAAAACAATGTGTCACAGAATCCTCCTAAGAAGAGAAGTCCTATATATCTATAATGTCTATTAACCTCAAAAATGAAAAGCATGACAAAATAATCCTAAGGGTGTAGTAATGTTATGTTTACCTTAGTAGTAGTCAACAGCTTTCCAATTGTATTTAATAACCACTCAACAAGAAAGAAATCATATCTGGTGTAGGAAACATAGCCAATTACACAAGACTTCTGAAGTCATCATGGGCCACAGAAGAAAACTGGACACTTCTACTTTACTAAACAAGCACCATTTCTATCTATATTCTAAATATTTGTTCTTATAACTACAGGTAAGTTTAGTCCACACCCTGCATCAAAGAAACTTCTATCTGTGACAGAAAAATAAAGGTTTGTAAAGAAAACCAACTGATCAAAATGCAGAGTTATGGAGTTCAGTCCCAAAGGATATATCTACAATACCCCAGCACATAAGACTCAGAAATCATTGTACAAGAGAGAACATAAAGATTATAAATGCCATAGGAATAGTGAGTTTGCTATAAGATTGTCTCTTTTAAGATTCCAGAAGCCATATCCATAAAGTCTCAACAATATTATACACTATACATAAGCTGATCATAAACAAAAGACATGCAAAAATGCATGGGAGGAAGACAATGGAGTGTCAACTTTACAAATATATACACCTCAAAATAACTGCAAGCAATGAAGGATTTTTGAAAGCATTTCTATACCATTAATTAAAAGTCATTATTGAAAAGAAATATAAGAACTAACTTTTCAGTAAGCAGACTGCTCTTTCTCTTAAAATTATCATCTTTAATGCTCATACTTCACCAGTATAACAAAATAAATAAGGAAAATTATCATTACAAAGTCAGTCTTTCCTCTAGGTGAACCAAGAAGCCACTTCTGACCAACTGTTCCCTCCATGTACATACACTGTACATTATCACACGTTTCTCCAGAGAAGCAGGGTATCCTTGACTTCCTAACACTGGGCTCCATGTCCGCTAGTTTTTTTTCGCATCAGAAAAGCAACTGCAAGTGTTGGTCCCAAAGGTACTCTCCAGGACGTCTCAAAAAAATCACTCAACTTCTCCCACCCATGAAGTAAGCATCCTGTGCACGCACAGTATGGCATGCTCAAACAATCTAGCACATTCTAATTGTTAAACTGCATTCCCGAAGAACTCAAATCAACATTGGTGCAGTTAACAGAGAAAATGCTTGTTGGCAGCTGGCCACTGGCAGCTGCTTTATAAGAAGAACTAGTATCTCTGATTTCACTTTTTTGTGTGGAAGTGCACAGCAGCATGATTCCTAGCAAAAAATTCAGACATCGATATCTCACCATCTTTTATATTTTAAGATGGAAATTGATGATCTGTTAGGTTCATAATATAACCTTGAGAATATCATTAATCCATATTTCACCTTTAAAAACGTATTGTTCATTTTGAGGATCATGTCTTTTTTCTAGATCAATTTATCTTACTCCTTGTCATATTCCCATGTATTATGTTAAATCCAAGGGACTTGTTACCAGACTCTATATTGTTCTTTGTAATTTCTGTGTCAATTTGGATAGTCTTTTCAACAATATCTCTCATTTTCTTGGCTTCCAGTACATTTCTTCTACTGTCTCTTTTAGCCAACTTATACAATCAAATTTTAGAAATTGCATTTGGAATTAGAAAACCTTAATGTCATTCTGGTGTCCATAAAATTTTCAGCTTTCTCATTTATTCATTACATCCATAGTTTTATTTTATTGTTTGAAAGAGGGCTTCTCTGTGTTACAATCCTACCTGTCTTGAAACTCACTTTGTAGATCAGAATGCCCTCAAACTCAAAAAGATCCACCTGCTCTTGTCTCTCAAATTCTAGTATTAAAGGTATGCACAACCAATGCCCGACCCCTATCCATGGGTTTTAATACATGGAACCTTCAAAGTCTTAATATTTTCCTCAAAATTCTTCTGAATTTTATTAATTCTATTCTTTATTTATAAAGGTTTTACTTAATATTAATTTAACTACTTTATAATTTAAATTTCATTACATGATTCTGGAACTCTCCCCATTTTAATATGTAAACTAAAACACATATCCAGAAATATCACAATCACACTGCATAAATGTTGCACTATAAATAAATTTTATGAAGTAAATTGGTCTATAAAGCAAACCATGCAGAACTGGCTTCAAATGAAAACAGCATATGTAAAGAACGTGAAATTTTCACAAAGATCAGGTTTTTAATTCAGCACTTTGTACTTTGTACTTGTAAAGTTCTGGTCACTTATTAAGCGTCTCTGTGCCTCTATTAACTTTTATAGTCAGTAAATCTAATAAATAAGTCCCATGTCATTAATAATTATTTGTTCTTATATTTCATTTTAAATTTGTAAAATCTTCCAACCCTTTCTCCTCTACCAATATACTTACTATTTTCAATTGTATTTTTTAAATTATATACTGTACCTATTTAAACTACTCTTCTATTATATTATAATATTCTCTTGTCACAAATATCTTATTCATCAATAAGCATGTTTCACCTCTCTGGTTTTGTCACCAAACAGAAGAGTAACATAATTTGGATGATGGTAATACTCTATCTATAATCATTTATAGTCATTATGCTTTCAAGTTATGCTCTAATATCAAATAATGATCCTATTTTGGTTTCGGTGTTCAGATTCTTGTTATTTATTCTAAGATGACTGTATTATACCTTTGACAATATTAAAAACTTCTTCTATCACAAATCTATTTGCATGATTCTGAACATAGGAATTTTCCTGCTAAACATATATCAATTTTCATAGCTAGTTTTACCTTTTTTATCAAGTTAAAAACATTTGAAGAAGCATGCCTTCTTCAATCTACAAAAGATTACTCATATTGTGCTTAAGATTCCATACTATCTTGCCTTTCCATTAATTATTATATTGCAATAATTTCTTTTTTACTGAACTATTTCACTTGTAGCTTCACATTATGAAATACCATAGTCACTATTTTTGTTAAGAGACACAATGACCACAATAATTCTGTTAAAAGAAAGTATTTTATTGGGGAATTACTTGTAATTTCAGAAGCTTAGTCCATTATTATTATGAAGGAGAGCTTGATAGGAGGCATGGAAGGCATGCTGATGGATATATAGCTGAAAGTTATATCTTGATCCATAGGAAGAAATGCAGAGGCAGAGAGGGGTAAGGGAGAGAGAGAGGAAGAAAGAAGAGGAGGAGGGAGAGGGAGAGGAAGAGGGAGAGGAAAAGGGAGAAAAACTGCCCCTGACATGAGTTTTAAAACTTAAAAGGCTACACATAGCAACACAGATCCTCCAACAAAATTATACCTAATCCAACAAGTCCACACTCCCAAATACTTCTCAAACAGTGCCATTGCCTGTTGGCTAAGTATTCAAATATATGATCCCATTGGGATATTCTTATGCAAGTACATTGATGTACATTTTATTTAATTTCACTGTTCCATTTAATCATAAATTTGTGGATCGAATTACTTTCTAGAAAAAAAAATGTCTACATGTGGCTAATGATCCTCGCCATGTACTCATTACTCAAGTTAATTCTGACATTTAATGATTATTTTAATAATACTTAAAATGTTATGCCAATCATATTGTTTATTAACAATTTTAGTTTTTATATCCCTGTGCTACTCAGAAACAATTTAGTAATTGAGTTGGTACTCATTCTTGTCTTCTGATTTCTTTGACACCATATTACTAATATACAGTACTGATAATCGTGTTATTTTTTTAGAAGTCTGAAGTACTTGTATGATTCCTGGATGGTGTTACAAAGGCTACACATTTTATTATTAAAATTATACTTGTTTCTTCAAAATTTTAGTCACCAATCTAATCATGATTTTAGTCTTCAGTCCCATATAAATACTCCTTATTGTTTGGATGCATTTTTCTGATAGAGTTTCAGAGACTTCAATTTTAACATGATTAAATACAGTGTTCTTTTGAATAGAAAAAAAAACTTACTGTGTGTTTTATATTGCTAGAAATAGTAAAAGACAAAGCATCCAGTAATGGTTATAAGAAAGTACTTATTTTGATTCTTATCTTTCATTTTATCTTCATTTCATCCCATAAATTTTTAATATATTCTACCAGTATAATAATTTGATCTTATGTCAGTATGAAGTCTTAATATTTTTTTGCATGAATCTTATCCAATGACTATAACTAATTTTTAAATAACAGCAAACATATTTCTGTAGTCTTTTATTTTCTTCCTTGTTACATTTGTGAATGACATACATTATGACAGTTAAATACATCTGATTATTTATGTTTCCTATTTACAATATAAATAACACCCACTGGACATTTGTGCTCTACAAATGTGACTCTTTTAACTTATTATCTATATATGAAATATCACCCAACATCTACATGGATGATTTTCCTTCTTATTTGTTATGATTTAAAATTAGAAAATACTAGTTCAAAATTATAGGGTTCTAGTAGTAGTGACAATATTTGATGGATTTTTAAGATGTATTGTGATATTAAGATGAAATGGGGACCCAGAATTAATAGAGAAATGTGTCAATAAAAACTATCATCAGTGCATCATTAGATGCCAAGTTGACAAGCATATTACACTCAACAAATGTTAGGTTAGATATTTCAACTTGCAAAATGTCAGAGATGATTCCAATTCTAATCTCTGCTTTCATTAAACTCTGAGAATATTATACACATTCTATTCAGCATTTAAATGTGGGTTTCAACTAAGTCTAATTATATGCCATCAGTTTCTTTCTCTTACAAATGAAGATCTTTAGATACTGGAAAAGAGCCAAGTTCTTCGCAGTCCTTCTGAAAGCCATTTGCTCTGAGACATTTTGATAGTTTATCCACAGTATTATAAGTCATCATGTTCTGTCCAAAAAATTTTAGGTTTATGCTGTTCAAGGTACTGAATATATAAATCTTCTGCTGTCAAGACTAAAGTGCCTGTATGTATATTTCCCCTTAAGAGTGAGTAAACTTCACCATGAAAAATGTTGACTGCTACTTTTTAGTAGACTGAATGTAAACACAGACAATTAATAGTTACTTTTACTTTAGTTTCATAAATTTTAGTTCATTAAATTTAGGACCTTGAATGGGCAAAAGTAGTACATAAAATGATGCTCAAGTATTTTAAGTTTTGGCAGTGACTTGTTCCACACAGAGCTTGTGCCCTATCAGGGATTTTCTTTTGTTTTCATTTTTTTTACACTGGAAATGACTCTTCATTTGCTATTATGTAGCAAATGCATCAACTTTAAAATATAACTTCAACCAATTATATTGCATCAGATTTACATAGTATTCTATATTAGATTGTTCACACTATTCTCTATTAAAATGAAACTCTCATTGTTGTTTTAGATTCATTTTTAAGCTCAAACTCTTGTAGTAGAATGAATAATATGCATTAACAATATCAAATTTTGTTTGGGCTATCTTTAACCCACACACAGTGAAATGGGATATAATGAACACATATGGGAGCATTGACAGCTTTCAGATATGAAATGATTTTTCCTAAGAACAATGAAAACAAATTTTGTTTGAAAATTGTTATAATGATAACCAATTCCTTATAAGATGATGAACTAAAGAATAAAAGCAACACTTTCCCCTTAAATCTTTGATCCTTCTACTTTTCATTTTTTTCTAAATAAAATTTTGTAGTCTTAATATTGGTGGGTCAATAAAACTAACAGAAAACGCAAAGTATTTCTTCTGTAGCATAGAGTTTTAGAAAAATGCAAACAAGAGTGTACTTTAGATTTCTCCTAGAAGTAAGTAGCACATAAATGTAGAAAACTATTTCATTCTTTGTCTTTAAAAGAAATTTTTTTGGTTTGTTGTTCTTTTTTTTAGTTTTTTATTATGAATAAAGTCATATTTTTTATCCATGTGTATGATGTTTTGTCTTTCAGTTCTAATGAAATTGCAGTTTTATTTTGTTATCAAATATATACTGGATTTCATTAATTTGTTTGGTTATTGTTTCCATCATTTGATCAATGATGATGAGCTAATATAAGCCTTCACATTTGTCATTAATTTATTATGTAAAATTATATTTTTGTAGAAATTAAAATAATGTATTTCTATTATGTATGTCAATCTTCCTCATTATTATAATTATATGCTTCATGTTAATTTTTATAAATCTGCATTTTTCAATTTTAGATTGATTCTCAGTTTAAACTTTTTAATAAAAATTATTTTAACTATTTCTATAGACACATTTATCCGAACATCTTTCTTTTTAATACTAATTTTTTAGTATGTCATATGTTTTGTCAGGTTTTCTTGTTTCCATTAATTTCTTTCCAAATATTTTCAAGTTTATTATTGATTTTCCTAGGAACCAGTTATTAGTGAATATTTTGTGGTTTATTTTAAATTTGTGTTTGTGAGTTGAGCTGTTTCTTAAAACTAGGCAGTATATGACCACAATCTGTCAGGTCTCAAAGTCTTATGTATTCATTTGGGGGGCAATTCCAATTAACAATCTTCCTAGCTATGAACCATGGTGTAGGCTTCTAACAGAAGTTTGATTTAAAAAATATTAAATATACAAAAATACTTCAAGGGATAAAGCTAATTATGCCTTATCTCATATAAGGTGAAAGCAAATGGGAAATTCCTTCATTTTGGCCATGTCATAAAACTGGAAAGTAATTGGAAAAATTAGAAATTTTTATATGCATGTTTGTCATATGGGAGGGAAGTGAGTGTGTGCATGTGTGTGTGTGTATATGTGTGCTGAATACTTTTGTGATGGGCACATGCCTATGGAACTTAGTTGTCAATGTCTTCTACTGAACTAAGTTCTCTAACTGGCCTTAGATCTCACTTCTTTAACAAAACTATTCAGTCAGCAAACCTCAGAAAAACTCTTCTGTCTGCCACCTTAAAGCTAAATTTCTACATGGGTGTCAATGCACTTTTTAAATTTTATTTTGTTCTATTTTTATTTTAACATGGATGCTTGAGACCTTAATACAGAAATTTATGCTTATATGACAAACATTTTACTTACTGAGTCAATACCCAACTTCTCACATCAGAAAAGAAATAACTGGCAGTAGTTAGTGTAAGTTCCATGTGTGAGAGCAAATATATGCTATCAAGGCCACACACTAGAGCTTTTTTAAGAGCGGATTTCCAGGTGGGTGAAGAAGCAGAGGAGTAGGACAGAAGTCAGGAGACAGAGAAAAGGACCAGAACATGTGTTTTCAGTCTTTTTTAAGGGAAGGGTCATGCATGGGTAAGTGTCATGGGTCCAGGGAGGTGTTTCCAGGTCCACGGAGGTGCTTCTGGGTCTAGGGAGGTGTTTCCATACACAGTGCCACAGGGTTTAGGCAGCCATGCCCAAGGGTGTGCCTCAGTACAAGGTGCATCCCACGTGGGCCAGAGTTGGCTCAGCTACGTGGAATGCCAGGAATCCTGACATATCACCATTTTGTTTATTGTAAAAAGAAAACTAGGTTTATGGGGGCAGGGGTTGCCATGATTCCTGTATGTCTGCTTTCTGCTGACACAGGGATGGAGATATCTGCTGGATTCAGAGATGTCTGCTGGATTTTTTAGTTCATCTTGCTTGTAGATCAAGAAATTGAGTCACAGGGCCTTGACTATTGTTGTTTGGAGCTCGGAAAAAATCACGAGTCAGTGAGATAACTTTGGGAAGTGATAATATAGTGAGTGGTGTACTCTGCTAGTTTTGGAGATGGAAAAAGGTTCTTGAGAGGGGGTAGGAAATGGTCTGTTTTACCTGCATTGATTTTGTTTCTTTTGGTCTTTGGTGGGTATTTATTTTATCTGTATTGACTTTGAAAATGACTCTTGAAGCCTCAGCTATGCAAGTGGGGAGGGTTGAGCCAAAATACCTTAGAGAGGTTTGTTGACCTTCATCTTAGAAGCAGGCTGGAATGGAAAACTCAGAGATGGGGGATTATAGAGAAATGATTTATATTTGGTGGTCTACCTGGGAGACTGGAAGACTGGAACTGACAAGTTGAAGCTTATAGCAAGGTGAATAGAGGTGGCTAGAGCAGTTGGCAGTCTGAATTTAGGTAAAATGTTATTTGCTTTTTATTTTGACAATGAAGAGGCTAGAAAGAGAAGTGAGAGCTCAGAGTTCTTGCCTGCAGGACTGAGAGTATATGGCTTTTAGTGTCCATAGGGAGAAGACTACTCAAGGCCTCTTCTTTACAATGAGGGTGGTCAGCTTAGGGAAGCCTTATCTGCATTAACTGCTTATGGTCCGACCTTAGATTAGTTGGGAGTGATCTCTGTATAATGTCTCTTTGCTGCTTGGGGTTAGGAGACATTTACTTAGACCAGAATTCCCTTGATGGTGTCTTAGACAAGGCCTGAGCTTTCCTCTATGAGGCTAAGCAGGAGCAAGACTGTAGCTGGCCTGACAGCTTTTGTCAGCAGGTAGCATCTCTCCTGTGATATATCTTAAAAGCCAATTTTTGCCTGGAGTCTACCAAGGGTCTCTTTTGAAGGTCTAAGTTTTAGCTCCAATGTCAGGTTAAAAAACAGATCACATACTCAGGGATCTAGTATGAGCTGTGCCTGTTTTTAAACTCACCTTTAGTCTATAGCCTAATTTGAATTTATCTGAGAAAATTTGCAAACTTTTATTATCTTATTAATGGCAGTTGTTTTTTGTAGAGGGAAAACTGGAATTGTGAGGCCTGAAAGAGAAGAACAGAAAGCCAGAAAGGAAAGTTTAGCATTGAGATATGAAAAAAATAGGAAAACTTTTAAGAACAGAGAGGTAGAAGAGGTTTAGAGCTGATAATAAGAGAAAAGATAGAGAAACTCTTTCTACTTGCCCATCGCTTGCAAAAGTGAGCCCTGGTAAAATATTGGGGTTGGTGAGCCATTAGGAGTCTATTTTGAGTAATCTAAGGGATAATTAAGCCATTTTGTAAAAAATAGATAAGCTTGGTAGTATCTAGATAAAGGCTAAATGGTTTTAATGCCTCTACCCAGAACCTTAAGGGTTCAGATGGAGCTTCTGGCTGGCATATTTTTCATTGTCAAAATCTAAGGGAAGTGCTTGATCATCACAAAAGCAGGGAAGCAGATCTATGCTAAAAGGTCTATCAACTCTTAGCATGGTCCGTCTGACCATGTCCCAACATGCACAGGCCTCTGAGTTCTCATCAGCCCAAAGAGGGAGTGCCAGGAAATTACACTACACTAGGCGATAATAAAAAAAATCCATCAGATTTTCAGAATCACATGCCTGCAACCTATCTGTGGTGCAACTGGAAAGCGCCAATGTAAATCCTCTCATGGAACCATGTCCATGGACATTTTGTAGTAATGGGAAAGAGCCAGGAGTGCATGATTGTCTGGGGATGGGGGAGCACTTACCAATTAAATCTGCTGGTGTTCGAATATTGCAGTGCTGGGCTGGTAGAAGATGTGGCCTTGCAATGAACCTCAGGATCAGGTTTTCCTAGCCTTTGTGCTCAGGAGGGAACCTATCTGAGTCATGGCACTAATGTTACTTCTGCACGTGAGAGCAAATATATACTATCAAGGCCACACATTAGAGTTTATTTAAGAGAGGATTTCCAGGCAGGTGAAGAAGCAGAGGAGCAGGACAGAAGTCAGGAGACAGTGAAAAGGACCTGAACATGTGCTTCCAGTCTCTTTTAAGGGAAGGGGCATGCACAGGTATGCATCATGGGTCCAGGGAGGAGTTTCTGGGGCAAGGGAGGTGCTTCTGGGTCTAGGGAGGTGCTTCCATATGCATGGCTGCAGGGTTTACACAGCCACACCCAGCGGCGTGCCTCAGTACAAGGTGCATCTCACCTGGGTCAGAGTTGGCTCAGCTATGTGTGATGCCAGGAATCCTTACAGTAAGCAAATGTTAAAAGAAAATAAATATACTATAATTACATATTATCCTTCTAAAATGAAGGGGTCATAATGTGATAAAAATTGCTATTGAATTAAAACTTTATTATAAATACATTACATTTAAAAAAATATATATAGTATAATTCCAACTAGCCAGACTCAAACCCTGCAACTCAATAAATTTCCATAGAGTTAGAATAGCCATTCTGAATCCATAGAGATTTACATTGGTATTTATATTTTTGCCAGAAATTATATTTCCAGTGTGTTTATCTACTATAGTAATTATAACAACAGTTCACCCTAGGAAGTAGGTTCACTCTGAAATTCAACTCTATATATTTTAATATATATTTTTATTTGTAAAGAAAAAAGCCAGTTCATATCACATGCATAGGAACCTAAAGTAGGGATACAATTATGACACCATGACCAGAAGGAAACATTGAAATTACTGGGTACACAGGACAAGCCACAAAGCTCCAGCACCAGTAAATAAGGTAGTAAATTTACATGAAGACAAATGTGCCTAGAAGGTAACTCTCAGAAACAAGAATCGTATGGTACCTTTTATGATACTAAAAATTTAGATTTACATAGGTTTTATTGGAAGATATTTTGTGTACATTGTTTTCTTTCTCCAGAAAAAATGTGATTCAAAGAAAAGATCACAAGGGCTGAAGGGGAAGGACATAAGAGAGGCTGGATAGAGGGGGAATAAGAGAGAAATGAGGCAATTATATACATAAGGATCTCCCCATGTACCTTACTTTGTGTCCTTATTTTTCCTCCATTAGCTCATGAATACATTGTATTAAAGCATGTTTCTTCTGGAGAAAATTATCTTTCATTCTACAAAAGCTATTGTGCTGTTCTGAATGAAAATAATACTCATTGGTTTATAAGTTTTGAATATGTAGTTCGCAGTTGGTGATCTTTTTCTGCCTGCTGTAGATCAGATATAAACTCTTAGTTCTACTTCTAGTGCCATGGTTGCCTAACTGTTGGTATCTTCTCTGTCACAATGACCATAGTATCACATTGTGAAATTGTAAGCAAGCCTTCAATTAAATTTTTTCCTTTAAAAATTACTGAGAAAGAGAACTAATATTGGAGGATGATGACATAAGATAAAATGTCAGAAGACAGTGAATGAAAGAAAATATTTTCATGGGAATAGATTAAATGTAGATATATGTCACAAATCCATAGACATGCCCTAAATATTAATATATGAAAATATTAACCTATTATGTGTTAGTTTTTGTGTTAACATTATATACATGCATACAAACTCTTATGTATAAAATCAACAGAAACTTCTTTTATTTTCTTCTTTATTTATTTTGTATTTATCAAAAAAGTAAGAAGAATTTAAAATGCTGAAAATTTAACAATAACTATAAAGAAGATAAAAATCATAAGCATGTCTTATCAAGGGTGATAATGCAAATAAGATTGCTACACATATATTTACTTTGTGTTCAGCTTTCCCTCTGAATATTTTTTTCCATCCCTGTATATCCTTATTCAAGGTCCCTTCCCCCTCCCACCAGATCTGATCATTTTTCTTCTCCACAACTCCCCATCCCCTCCTTGGGCAGGGAGCAGACAGTCCTATGGTCCCACTGACCCAATAATGCTTGGATCAGTCTCCACTCCTGGCAAATCCAGTTTTGTCCATCCTCCCTCAAGAGTGAGTCAGGTGTTCCTGTAGTTGGAGTGGAGTCTGAAGGGTCAGTACAGGGTGTTTCTGATCCCAAGCTGTTCAGTGGTTGTGGTTTGCCACTTGGGGAAGCTTGGCTTTTTTTCTTGTTTGTTTGTTTAGAGACCAATAATGAGTGAGTAGATCCCCTGCTTATCTTTCTGAGATTGTGATACCTCACTCAGGAGGATATTCTCCAAATCCATCCATTTGCCTGCAAATTTTAGGATATCATTTTTTTCTTATTGCTGAGTAGTATTCCATTGTGTAGATGTGCCACAGTTTGTTAATCCATTCTTCAGTTGAGGGACATCTAGGTTGTTTCCAGGTTCTTGCTATTACAAATAATGCTGCTATGAACATAGTTGAGCTAATACTTTTGGAGTGTGAATGTGCCTCTTTAGGGTATACACCCAGAAGTGGTAAATA
>PVIH01009514.1:42297-81926 GCA_004025045.1 Sigmodon hispidus
AGTGGCTGAACAAGCTTACACTCCCACCAACAATGGAGGAGTGTTCCCCTTGTTCCGCATCCTCTCCAACATAGGCTGTCATCTGTGCCTTTTATCTTAGCCAATCTAACAGGTGTTAGGTGGTATCTCAAAGTTGTTTTGATTTGCATTTCTCTGATGGCTAAAGATGAAGAGCACTTTTTCAGGTGCCTTTCAGCCACTTGTAGTTCCTCTTCTGAGAATTCCCTTTTTAGATCTGTACCCCATTTTTTGATTGGGTTATTCAAAGTTTTGGGCTCTAGATTTTTGAGTTCTTTATATATCTTAGAGATCAGTCCTCTATCACTTGTAGGGTTGGTGAAAATCTTTTCCCATTTTGTAGGCTGCCGTTTTGTCCTATTGACAGTATACTTGGCTTTGCAGAAGCTTCCTAGCTTCAGGAGATCCCACTTATTGATTGTTGGTCTTAGAGTCTTTGCCACTATTGTTATACGTAGGAAGTGGTCACCCATGCCAATTTGTAGAAGTGTATTTCCCACTTTCTTTTCTGTCAAGTTCAAAATGGCTGGGTTTAAGTTGTGGTCTTTGATCCACTTGGATTTGAGTTTTGTGCAGGGAGACAGGCTCGGATCTATTTGCATTTTTCTACACACTTCCATCCAGCTGAGTTTTCTTAGCCTGGTAGCCCTGCCCAAACATCCTGTCTGCCTTTTGGCCAATCAGATTTTATTAAACCCATAGGTGGGACAATTATTTAAAATGTAACACACAATCACACTACATTTTTTATGTTTCTCTTCAAACAAAAAGCACCCAGTGTCATCTCTGTCATTTTTAGATTTTTGGAAGGTGCTTGAACATTCTGTTTACTTGGGTAATATTATATTCTTCTGTGATCTTTTATATAGTTGAAGATTTGAGAAATATAGGTATAGGTTTTCTTAGATATTTTAAAAGGTTTATTAGATATGAAATTCTAGACTTCCAAAGGTAAAGTAGACAATGGATTATTTTCTTTAATTTTGTTAATTACAAAGACTAGATATTTTAACTGTATTTCTTGGTTGATAGCTGCTGTGTTATATGTAATTTTGCTATGTTGCAATTAAAACCTTTTTGATCAGATTGAAAAGAGAAAGGGTAGTTTTGAAGTTGGTCTGTATGTTGTAAATAAAGGAATTGTTTTGGCCTGTAACAAGTGCTGTAGAGACAGGTAGAGGAGGGCAGAGTTAAGATGGACTTGATCCAGCTGCCAAAGTAAAAACATATAAGGTACTAGGTAAGCCATGGGCACATGGCCAAATAGATTATTAGAAATGGGTTGAATTAAGATGAAAGAGCTAGTAGTGTGCCTGAGACATAGGCCAAACAAAATAAAATTAATATGTGTCTGAATCATTTTTTTTGGGGGGGTGAAACAGTCATGGTCAGGTCAGGCCTCTGGCCCTGATAAGGTCAGAAATCTTCTAGAAGAATATTACTATGTAACAACGTGGAATATGTACTAGTAAAAACCATAAAACAAACTTAAAAGGCATAAATTATTTCTGGTTACATTACACTGAGCTATTGATATTTTCTTTTTCTTGTGGATATATCATGTTATATGTGTTCCTTGAAATAAGTTATAATCTAAATTCTTTCATTTTTATATTACCCAATGAATCAATATGGTCCCAAATATCATGTAAATACAAATTATTTACAAGTTGGGGTTACTTTTCAGATTGCTTTTTCTATTTCCAGATATCTATTGCCTATCAATATATTGCATACTACTACCATTGTACAAAATAAATATAGAGTCTGTAATACTAGTGAATATTTTAGTGATTACACAGTCTTAAAAATTTAACTTTTGTAACTATAACATCAATAACACAAACACTAAGAACAACAATGAAAAAGTGGGATCTTCTGAAACTGAGAAGCTTCTGTAAAGCCAAGGACACAGTCAATAAGACAAAGCAACAGTGTACAGAATGGGAAAAGATTTTCACCAACCCTACAAGTGACAGAGGACTGATCTCTAAAATATATAAAAAATTCAAGAATCTAGAGCCCAAAACCTTGAATAATCCAATCAAAAAAGGTGGTTCAGAACTAAAAAGGGAATTCTCAGCAGAATTACAAATGGCTGAAAGGCACTTGAAAAACTGCTGGACATCTTGAGTCATCAGAGAAATGCAAATCAAAACAACTTTGAGATACTACCTTATACCTGTCAGAATGGCTAAGAATAAAAACACATATGACAGCCAATGCTGAGGAGGTTGTGAAACAAGGGGAACACTCCTCCACTGTTAGTGGTGGTGTAAACTTGTTCAGCTACTTTGGAATGCAATATGGCAGTTTCTCAGAAAACTGAGAATCAATCTTCCCAAGGATCCAGCAATACCAATACTGGGTATATATCCTAAAAATGCACTTTCACACTCAAAAGACATTATCTCAACTATGTTCATAGCAGCATTATTCATAATAGTAATAAACTGGAAACAGCCTAGATGCCCAACTGAAGAATGGATTAACAAACTGGTCCATCTATACAAAAATGGAGTACTATTCAGTAGTAAGTTTAAATGATATCCTAAAATTTACAGCCAATTGGATGGATTTGAAGAATATCCTCCTGAACAAGCTATTACAAACCCAGGAAGATAAACAGGGGATGTACTCACACATTAGAAGACTTTAAACAAAAAGCAAAGCATTCCCAAGCTGCAAACCACATACACTGAACAGATTGGGATCTGAAGCACTTTGGACAGGCACCTTGGAGCCCATTCCCTTCATAGGAACACCTGACCCAGTCCTGATTTTTGGATGAGGAAAGTGGATTTCCTGGAGTGGATGCTGAACTAAGCCACCTTGGGACTGTGGGACCTTCTGCCCTTGTAGGGGAGGAGACAAGGAGATGGGGAGAAGAGAGATTGACTGTGAGGGGCAAGATGGAGAAGGGAGTTTGAACAATGGGATACATGGATAAAAAATGAGACTTCATTCATAATAAAAATATTAACTTTTTGTGTACAATTCTGCCTTAATCTATCAATTTATTTTTCTTAGTTGTCTAACCAAATGACTGGTGAATATCTAGACAATTGTAGAAAATTAATATCAAGATTTTTTTCTACTTTTTATTATGTATCATAATTATTATGTGTAATCAAATATCATAATCTCTAGACATATGTGACTATATATCTGCTAATTTTTCACTATGCCAGAAAATATCCAAATCAAGTATTTGCCATTTCTCAATAGAGTTTACAAAACATTATACTTGGTAACTATGCCTTAATCTCATCATACTCAAATTATTTTTATAAGTCTATCACTGTTCTGAATTTTCTAAAGTAGTAAAGTACCTCTGTATATTTTCACCATATAATCAATTAAATAAAAACTTAAAATATTTGAATTCACTAAAATATTTAAACACATTATTTTTCATTCAAGCAAAATTACATATTACACATAGAAATCTATATGAACACATATGCATTTTACATAAAGCTAACCCATTAGGAATAATGCTTCCCAGAAGATCCATAGTCAATCTATTGAAGACACCAGTACCAACAACGAGAATCTCTTTTTAATGTGGTGATTACTGTAGTCTAGTAAGATCTCAAAACAATATAATTTATTGTTGTTGCCCTTGGTTGCTTCTCAGAAGTTGAAAGTAAAACTATTGTTGAAAACATCATATATTTCAGAGATAGGACTAAGACTTGACCTTGATTTTTTGTAATGTCTCTGAGGCTAGATATTATAATGTCAGAAAGTATTGTGTAAAAAGCTAGAAAGTACTGTGTAAGATGCTAAGGGAGAAAAGCAACCAATAGTCCTACCCTACAATGCAGGCTATGAACCACAGTGACTAGCAAGGCAACATATACTTGAAAGTGCAGCAGTATTCCAAAACTTTCAGAATAAGGTATTCTCAACAAGAGGAAAATAATTCCAGGTAGTATAAGCTTAAGAAAATTTCCAGCACCAGTGAGATCATAAATGTTAAGGCGACCCTACTACTGCCATTTGCTAAACCAACATCATTTTTAACTATATTTGAGAACATTTATATACACAGATAAGTATTAATTTCATTCCATATAAAAGAGATATCTTTTAAGAGCAAATGAGGACCATTACAGAAAACCAAAACTGGTCATAATGTAGAGATCAATGAAGCAAGAAGAGCCCAACAATAATAGTTATATTCACATTGTAGGCTAAAGGAACATGATAAAAAAATATAGAAATAATGTAAGAGTTGAATGATCACAAAATCTCCTATAAGACTGTTTCTCTTAGAATTAATGAAAATTTTCATCCATAATACCAGCATAGCTTTATTGTTAAAAATGACCTGAACAAGTTGACCACAACTAGAAATGATAACATGAAAGTGCAAATCTCACAAAAGTTTACACGTAAACACGAAACTACAGGAGCTTAAGAGATGCTATGAGTGGCACACATAGACTTTTTGTAAGAAGTAAACCCACAATAGGTTATCTACTACTAGATAGTCAACACTGAAACAATGCACAAGAAGGCAAAACTGAGGAGAATTACAATGATGTATTTACTTCTCTTTTACTCTCTATTTGTGTTTTATTTTGTTTGTGTGCAGGCACACATGTGTGATGCACATGCACATATGCATATGGATGCACATAATACTAATTAGCAAAAGGAAGAAAGAATTTTAAAATAGAATAATTTCAGAGGAAATGGGAGAAGTTAAAAGCATGAAAACAAATGAGAATAAAAAATGTAATTACAGTTTAATAATAAAACACGGTTTAATGAATATATAAAACAATGAATAAAATATTTTATTTTCCTATTACATATATATAAATATATGCATACACATATGTGCTTATGTACGTAGTTTGTCATAGAAATCAACAAAGGGACAAAATATTTAAAGAATTGTACTATAGATTAATATTCAAAACTAAAAAAGGAAATCATATAGCTCAATAATAATAAATAAATGATAGACCACTTAAAGTAAAATGAACAGAATTGTATATGTATTTTCAGGAAGATAATGGAATGGAATTTTACAATAAAGTGCTCAAAATAATCATCCATTAAATGAATATCAAAACTAAAACGAGACCAAAAACACTTGCTAGGATGGATTTTTATCAGGAAATGAGGTAGAAAGTATGAGTCAGTGTATGAACAAAGTATATCCCAAATAAATGGTATTGGTGGGCAGGTGTGTTGGGAGAATCATTGATAAAATAGTATGGGGTTCCTCTGAAAACATTTAAAAAATAGTACAATCAGAGATTTAGAAAGCTGACTACTAAACATATCCCAAAAAATAAAATATTAAGGATATACCTGTTAGTATTTTGCATGTGAAAGAACTTGCCAACACACTGCCAAGTGGGCCATATTAGGTTTATTTAGGAAAGGGATGGAGGAGGGGAATAGAGGAGAGAAAAAATAGGGTAGAGGACAGAGAAAATGAGAAAAAGAGAAAGTATCCCACGTGTTTGGCGATTTTAAAGGTAGGCATGCCTATGTCAGAGGCTCTCTGGAGCCCCTGCAGGTTGGAACATGGCCACAGCAACATAATAACCTAAAAATACAGACTTTGTTAATATGTATAGAAAAAACACAGGTCTTCTTTGTATGTGGAGCCTGAGAATAGAACCTGGGTCCTTTTGGAGAACAGTCAGTGTCCTTAACCTCTAAGCTATTCTATGAGCTCTCTTAGAGATGAGTTAAAATAGTTCTTTTGAAGTGACATCATGGCAGTGGTGACAGCACTTCTAGCAGTGGCAGAGGCAGCTGTGTAGACTAGAAGATGGTTACTGGGGAAGCGGGAACCTTGAGGTACTGGTGGAGGGACACAGCTCTGGGAGGCATCTCTGGCTGCTGGATGTTCTCCCTTTGGCTGCAGTAGGCCAGGCTGAACACTTAGTGCTAAGCTTGTGTCCTGCCTCAGGCACTCCTTGGGTGGCAGCATCTACTGCCCACAGAGACAGAGCAACTGCAGTAAACAGACAACAGTGGTGCCTTTTTTTGGTCTAAGGCATGTTGAGGAGAAATTTGATGAGCTTTATTTAGGATAAATATGGTACTGAAGACTGGGAGGTCAGCAGTTGAATTTGGAATGCAGAAGTTATAGGAAGAGAATGGGAGATGGTAGAAGAGCTGAAAGAAATTCAGAAATGAGGAGAAGAGACTGAGAGGGAAAAACGCTTGCATTCGCTCCAAATGTTTGTTTGGAAAGTTAATTGTTGTAAAATATGTCACAAAATATAGTACTCTAGGAGGTTAAAACAGATAAGCTTGGTGAGGTCACTGTGTTCTCTGCTACTGAAGATTAGGGGTAATTTTGAGTCAGCTAAATATAAGTCGTCACTTAAGTTGCTGTCTCAAGGGAAATAAAAAAAAAATGCTCTACAATACCCATTGATTTGTAAGGTAATTTCACTGGGACCTTGCTCCATTTATACACCAATTATGCCAAGGTTCATCAATGCAAAGAATGTGAAACTAGAGATATTTTTCCAACCATATAAAGACCAATAGTAGGTAAATATAGTTTGAGCCACACACTATCTTGAGGTGTGCCATCAAAGCCTAGAACATAGGCACTTGGAATAACCCTGGAAAGGAGTCTTGTGGACAGGCTTTAGTAGCAGGGAATGCCAGGAGTATGGAAACACTTACTATTTGGGGATAGTGGTGTATGAATGTATGCCGTGACTGAACAAATAGAAGGACACATCTTGGCAGCAACTGGGATTTTTGGATGAGGCTTTCTTAGGTTATTTGCACTTAACTCTAAGAAGTGGCTTCCTAGGGTTTGGCACCAATGTTAGTATTTTGCACACTCATCAGCATGCTGCCAAGGGAGACATATTAGGTTTATTAAGGAGGGGGAATAGGGAGGGGAAGAAAGGAGAGAAAGAGTAGGGTAGGGGGCAGAGAGAAAGAGAAGAAAAAGAAAGTCTCCCAAGTGATTGGGGATTTTACAGGTAGGCACACCTACTCAGAGGCTCTTTGGAGTCCCTGTAGGCGGGATGTAACCACAGCAAGGTAACAACCTAAAACCTCCAGTGTCATGTTTCTACTGTATTAAATGAAATAGGCAAGATGTTTTAGAACACTATTTTAACTAGGAAAAATGTTTTATATTTACTTATGCTGCAGAATATTATTTTAACTGTGAAACAATGTGTTACTTTTGCTTATACTTTAATTATGAAAATATGTGTTACATTTGTTTCACCTTGACTTCCTAATGCACCTGATTGATCCTATAAAGAGCTAAATGGCCAATAGATGGGGATAGAATGAATAAGTGAAGCTAGCAGGCAGAGAGAATACACAGAAGGAAACATCTAGACTCAAGAACAATGAGAAAAACCAAGAGAATGAGAACAAAATGAGAGACACACACAGGGCAAGAAGCCAGGCAGGAGACAGACAGACATAAACAATGGATTATAGATGATTTTCTTAGTTTAGGGTAATTGGTTAAAAAATCTTATTGGTTAAAGTTAGAAAAAGCTAAACAAGTGAGATGAGATTCAGAATTCTTGATTTAAAAGAAAGACAATGGGAATACAGATTTGATAGGATATTATGGTAGATTAGTGAATCTACTTTTAAAAATCAATTACTAGCTTTAAATATTTTAAATTAGATTAGAATGTTTGTATATGCTGTAAAAATTGTGTATATTAAAATAAATCTTTGATTAATTTTGTTACTATACACATATCTCTATGCTTGTTCAAGGTATTATGCCTATACAGTTCATCCAAAAATGCAATAGAAATTGCTAGTTCCTGAAAGTTATTATTACCAATTAACTAGAATATAAACAAATGCTGGTTAGTAGTTAAACATTACAATATCTTCAAATACTTCAGAGATCCATAAAATATGACATTCTAGATATTTTAATAACATAGGATCTTATTATTTTTATGACAATGGCACAGCTGCTCCTGGCAACAGCAATCTACTTCAGAGAAGATTATGAATGTCAAATTGTCCTTCTTTCTGACAAAAGTTAGCCACTGAGTAAGAAAATACTCTTACCTTGACTGCTGACAGTATGATGTTCAAAATGGACAAGCAGGAGACACAAACAAAACATTACTGAACTTTTCCAAGACAAGGTAGGAAGGTCTTTGAGAATATCCTGCTTCAGAGAGAATCCTGTCAGACATGCTAGACCTGTAAGCAAATGATGGATGCTTCAATGATACAGAAGAAACTTGGGTGACTGTCCAGGCAGCCAGATGTTTTATTTCTTACATGCTTTTGAAAGTTACCCATGCTGTTCAATTAGTTAATATTATTTCCTTCTTGGGTCTCTGAGGAAGTTGTAGAGGAGATAGTTACAATTTTGTAGTGACAGTTGTAGAAAAGAAAAGTGACCGTTTAAAAGATAAAGTGTAAAAGTTTCATAGACATCAAAATATTACTTTTAGTTAGTAAAACATGTTAGATAGAAGGTGAATTATGTATAATCCTTTGAACTCACCAAAATACAGTAAATAATGAAATATTTTCTTTGAATTTATCAATTTTTAGTAGACTGGACATTATTCATGTATATTGTTTATATATAATTATTGTATCTATTGTATATGGTTTTTCTTATGTTGGTTATAACCATTATACTTTTGACACAAATGGGTATATGTGGTGATATGCTATATATTTAGAAATTGGTCTATTTAGTCTCTTCCCTCTACTTTTTGATACTGTGTTAAATAAACCATATTTACATTAATCTGAAAAAATGAGAGAAATATAATAAGCTCCAAGGCAAATTGTAGATGAAGAGAAACAGGTGTTGATTCAAGTTAAAAGAGCTATCCAGAAACATGTCTAAGCTAGGCCAAGCATTCATAACTAATAAGTCTCTGGGTCATGATTTGAGACCTGATTAGTACCCTAAAATTAAAAGTCTAATACATATGGACATTCTAATATTGGGCCTATATTTATATGTAGAACCTCAGAAAGCTGAGGAAAAAAATGTAAAAACAAACAAGCAAACAAATCAACCAAACAAACTGATCAAAAAATGATTTTTTAAGAGGATTTGCTTCATTAGTATTAAAAGAGCATGCTGGGAAGGAATGCCTGGATTCAATTAAATGCATTTTTCTGCTTCTAAAAAAAAAATCAGCCACCTCTCAGAGCTGCTAGTGCAAAGCCATTTAGCAGTTTAAGATTATGTTAATGCAGACAAAATTTGGAGATACTCAGTAAGTCAAGTTTAAATGGAAAAAAAGCTAACTCTAATATTTCCAGTTTGTTTTACAATGTGTTCAGTCTTAAGAAAGAAAGAAAAAAAGGTATAGCCAGTGAGAAAATAGCTTATGAATAATAAAGTCTTTAAAGATAAAAGTAAATTAATATGAAAAATTGTTAAGTAGTTAGAGATGAGAAATAAATATGAAGTCTGGAACCTGTATGTTGTGTTTTCTTTGAATTTTCAAATACTGATGAACAAAAGAAAGCTGCTAAAATAAATGAGATAAATGAGGGACTGACAAATTAAATATACTTATGCCTAAATACTTAAAGAATGGCTTAAATTTGAAATGGAAGTAAAAAAAATTGCTGACTTGGGGTAGAGTTTGTGCTTTTATTTCCACAGGAAATGAAAGACTGTAAATTAATACAAAACTAATAGAGATCAGAATTTAATAAGGAAGATACTCAAAAAGTCTTGGCTACAAATATAAATAAATACATCTAGAGAAACTGTAAGACAGGTGATGTATATTTTATCTGTTCAATTTTAAAACAAAATAATCAACTTCTGCTAACTTGTGTACAACATACACTCTATACTTTTGTTTATGAAGACATGAATGTTACTTTTGAAATTTGCATGTTTTCAAAATGGACAAGATACCATTTAAAACTAGTGGTCCAATTGATCCAGGCTCTCATAAATGATCTGTTGCATTTTCCTCAGTTTTACATCCAGAACAGATTTAAGGCTTGTAAACAGAAATGGTTCTCACAGATTATTCTAACCATACTGCAGGTAAGACATGCACTTTCACATTGCACAGATACAGAACAACAAATGTTACAACTTGTTATATCGGTACTGGGACATTATTTCAGCTTTCTTAGGTTTCCACAGACAACAGGAAATAGTCTAGAAAATACAATGACCACATTTCCAAAAGGTAGGTGAGTGGATTTTAGTCATTTGGTAGGTTATAAATGTTTGTTTTCATTTAGGAGAGATATTAAAATATAAAATAAAAAGGCAACTATTAACCTCAAATATTTAACAATGGTTAAAATATGGTACAGTACCACAGTTTGTTAATCCATTCTTCAGTTGAGGGACATCTAGGTTGTTTCCAGGTTCTTGCTATTACAAATAATGCTGCTATGAACATAGTTGAGCTAATACCTTTGGAGTGTGAATGTGCCTCTTTAGGGTATGCACCCAGAAGTGGTATTGCTGGGTCCTGGGGAGATTGATTCTCAATTTTCTGAGAAACCTCCATATTGTATTCCAAAGTGGCTGAACAAGCTTACAATCCCACCAACAATGGAGGAGTGTTCCCTTTGCTCCGCATCCTCTCCAGCATAGGCTGTCACCTGTGCCTTTTATCTTAGCCAATCTAACAGGTGTTAGAGGGAAGAGACCTTGAATAAGGATATACAGGGATGGAAAAAAAATTCAGAGGGAAAGATGAACACAAAGAAAATATATGTGTAGCAATCTTATTTGTATTTCCACCCTTGATAAGCCATGCTTATGATTCTTATCCTCTGTATTTCCACCCTTGATAAGCCATGCTTATGATTCTTATCCTCTGTATAGTTATTGTTAACTCTTCCACATTTTAAATTCTTTTTACTGTGTTTTTTTTGATAAATACAAAATAAAGAAGAAAAAAATATGGTACAGTAATATAAATTTAATTATTTTTACTATATTGTAGCTATGTCTCTACTATTGTTTTAGATATTGTGCTTATTCTGCTCATTTTAAAATGTAATGTAAAATTCAAGTTAGTTGTTAGTCATCTATAATAATAAAATTTATAGTCATATGAAGTATTTTTTCAAGGTTAAATGAATATATTTACATATATATATACTTTAAATACTCCAAAACCATACAGTATATGACATTGAAAGTCTTTAGTAACCTGAGACTTTTCATGACAGTGAGACATATCTGCTCCTGAAAGTACCAATTTACATTTGGTAGGATAGGCATCAAAAACAATAACAACAACACAAAAAAACAAACAAACAAAAACCCTCCACACGGAATTTGCTTTTATTGTGGCTAGGCTATCATTTTAGGATGAGAAAATATTCTTGCCTTGACTGATGACAGAATTCTGTACAAACTGAATAAGAGGACACAAAGAAAAAAGACTAAATTTTTTCCAAGATTAAGTAGGACAGAACTTCAAAATTGTTGCTTCATAAAAAAATCTGCCATTCGGGAGGGGGAAGGGACCTTGAATAATGATATACAGGGATAGAAAGTGTGACTTCTTTGTTCATAATAATAATAATAAGTATACAGAAAAAAACATGTAAAAAAATCTGCCATTTATTTTTTACTAATAAGACAAAGATTGATGCACTAATTTCAGTGGAACTTTGATTGACTGTCTAGGCAATCCAATGTCTCTGTAGGTTCTATAGTTTTGAAGTGATTTGAACTACACTTCTTGTTTACACAGATAAATTTTATGTTCTTCTGGGGGTTTTGATAAACTTAAAGACTAGATATTTCTAAGTTTCTTGAGTTATGATAAATGGTAAATTAGGCATAAAACTTTGGACTCTCCAAGAGAAGATAAATAATGGTGTATTTTCTCTGAATTTTCCATTTACAAATGGACTGTGCCAGACTCTTTCTCTCTAGCAGATAGGGCAGAGGAAGATCATGACCAGCTGGCCTCTTCTTGGTGTTGGAGCAGGATGGTGGTTGTCGAAGACCCAGCTCCCTCTAGTTACCGGGGTAAATCACACGCAGAGTCAACAAGCCTTGTTGAAGCAAAAAATCAATTTATTTCATCAGTCTGGAGTATATATAGGGTTGAAAGAAGGGGGTGGGAGTCTTGGGATGGGGTAGGTATGGTAGGGAGAAAGGGACAATAGTATTTTACCATGTTAGCAGAGGCTAGGCAGAGGTGGTGCTGAGTCACTAGTCACACTTGGTGCTTATAGCCAGAGACCAAACTCTAGGAAGGCTTAACAATTTATACTGGGTCTCAACCCCAGGGCCTCAGAAAGTCCCAACAGGACAGGATATTGTAAATGTAATTCTTACTTAATAATATTTTGTATATATTTTTAATATAACATAGTTAAAACCTTTCTTTTTATTTAGATAAGAATAAGGAAATGTAGAATATTATTTTAACTAGTCAAAAATGTGTTAGTTTTGCTTATGCTGTAGAATACTACTTCGTGTAATTGTGTGTTACTTTTGTTTATGCTACATTTATTTAATTATAAAAAGATGTGTTACATTTGTTTAACCTTGCCTGCCTAAGTCCCCTGATTCGTTTAATAAAGAGCTGAATGTCCAAAAGGTATACAAAGAAAGAATAGGCAAGGCTAGCAAGCAGAGAGAATAAATAAGAGAAGAAATATATTAAATTATATTAAAAAAATAAGAGTCTCAAAGGAAGAATGGGAAGAGAAGGAGGAAGAGCATGCCCACAATAAGAAGATGGGAAGACACCAGACAAAGAAGCCATGAAAGTAAGAAATACAGAAATAAGAATACTAATAGACCCCAAGGCAAAAGGTAGATAAAGAAAAACAGGTTAAATGTAAAAGATAACTATTAATATGCCTAAAACTAATAATAAGTATATGTGATATTATTTGGGAGCAATCAAGTGATTGCTAAAGTCAAGTGACCTAAAATTCTGACACAGAAAGATATAATGTAAAACTATGCATTCTAATGATAAAAAGATAATTATGTTCTATATGTATCCAATGGAATATTACCCTGATTGCTTTTTGTAACACTTTAATTATTTAAGAATTTAGTAGAATGTTTTGGGCATATTCACATCCTCCTGAAATCTTCCCTCTATAATACTTTTACCCCTCCATATATTCCTATCAAACTTTGAGATTACTTCTTTCTTTCTCTTTTTATCCTTGTAACTTCTTTTACCCTCCATTTCTTCCTATCAAACTATAAAGTTATTTCTTTATTTTTTCCACATACACATAGGGTTTTTGATTTGGATGAAGATCCACTGCTTTTTTAAAGAAAGACCTTCTATCACTTATGACAACATGAATGAAACTAAACATGTTATGGAAATGGAAATAGTTTTGACATAGAAAAATAATACTTTTTTGTACTAAGATTTTTCTTTTTAGCCAACAACCAGCTCCCAACTCATGTCAAGGAGACGTATTAATAGTTTTAAATATTTGGTCTTGATTGGATTCTTTTTTAGCTAGCTCTACTAATTTATATTAACCTGTTTCTCTTTATCTATCTTTTGCCTCACAACATTTCACCCTTTTTCTTTCACTTTCTTTCTTTTGGCCTCATTCATTCCTTTTTTTTTACATTCATTTTTTTTTTTACTCCTTCTAGTATCTGGCTGGTTGGTGGCTGCCTGGCTCCTGGCTTTAGGTATATTCCTCTCTTTCTCCCTCATTATCTTCTCCTCTCTCCACCCTAGATTCCTCATCTTATTTATTCTTTTTTTCTGGACAGCCTTTCCTATCCCTTTTATTCCTAGCTTTTTGCTATTCAGCTTTTTTTTAGATGAATCTGGTTCATTAGGCAGTCAAGTAAGAGAAATGTCTCATAATATAAACAAATTTTATACATCTTTGCCTAGTTAAAATATTATTCCTCAAAACTGAACCGTTTACTTTTTATGGAAACTAGAGCCTTCATGGGACTGACGGAAGTCCTTTGTTTATAGTAATGCTTGTGTAGCTTAGTCTTTTTGTGAGACTTCTAACAGTGAGATAAGAGGCTGTCTCTAACTTTGTTATCTGCTCTTAGAAACAGAGTTGAAAGAGTAAGTAGAATTTTTTTAGCTATATAAAACTTATTTGTGTATAAAACTTTCAATACTGTATATAATCTATATATTAAAACACATTTAATCAGAATCTTTCAAATAATTAGTGATTCTTAAAATAATATAGTAATTGTATATTTAACTTTCCTTTTCTGCTATCTTTGGTTAAAGGATTAACAAATATATTCATAGCATTCATGTTTTTCTATAGAATAGTATTGTATAGATGTTTTCTTAACACTGAAACAATCTGAACTTAAAAGGTGAAAAAACTTATGAGACTCAGGAAAGTCAGAAAAACTTACAAGATTCAGAAATTTTCTTTCAGAGGTTGCATAAGAAATGAACAAATTATGGAGAGGGTGACACTCTTTGGTGAAAAGCAGGAAATTCCAAAGTACATTTTTCGTAAGTATATGTACACACAAGTATATCACAAGGTTGATAACTGTCCACCTTGATATGTGAAATTTTTCAGCAATGAAGTTGACTAAAAAGCACTTGTTTTCCTGAAATGACCCCTTATCCATGTACCTGCAGGAAATTCAAAGATCCTTTTTTGGTAGCAACATAAATCTGAAGAGAATGATTATCTTGGAATTACATTGAGTTTTGGAGGCAGAGAATAAAGAAAAGCCATAGAACCACTAGATTCCTGAGTCAAGAAAAATGTTTCCATGATGCTATCAAAAGCAACCTGCACATTTTTATTTATGTAGAAATTATTGGTACCAAATTCAGAATTGCTATTTTAGTTATCTAAATCAATAAAATTGTGTAAAAATATATTTTAAATACTGACGTATTTTGACTACTATGGAATGGCTATTTTCTAAGGTAAGATTTAAAAATACTGCATATTATCTAAGAAAACACAATTATAAGGAAATTCTGTACTTATTAATTTTATTTAATAAATATTATTATGTTCAGATTATTTGGACAGTCCTTATATAAACACAAGTTTGCAATTAATTCCACTGAAATACGTAGACATCCTTAATTAATCTACTTCCAGTTTAGTATTTATAAATTTTAGTATGGGAATAAGCATTTTACTATTACCAATTTTATTCATGAAACAATTTTTGTTATGACTTAGTCTAAATTTAAATGAAAAATTAATCTTTTTGTGTAATTGGCATGTATATTTCCTATTTGGTATTTATGACTAGATAAATACAATATTTCAATGGAATATGGGTACTTTTGATTGTTTTAAATTAATATCCTTTTTCAAATTTTAGAAGATATTGTCAAAAAAATAAGTTTGTCTCCTTCATTTTATGTCTACTATTATAAGTACACCCTGTGTAATTTTTTACATGCATTAAAATAAAATTTATAATTGGAATTGATGATATGTAGTAGTTTTGAACACTGCTTGCAGTTCACATCGATATAGGCTGTGCATGGTAGATAGTCTACAGTGTTTTATCTAATTTGGTGTTGAATTTTAATTTTACTACATCAGTGTTAAGGGCTCCTATGTAGCTCACTTGGTATGATTCTTATTTAGGATACATGATGTACCAGGTTCAGTTCTCTGTAACACATAATATAGATGTAAAAATGACTGACTGTACTCCAAAAAATAAAGTGGTAATGGGATAAGGGTCATAATTCTTAAGTTATCATTAAGCTGTATAATATAAAACTCAGTGCACTCTGTAGCAGGTGCAGATAAAGTCTGCCTGTCGCCATACCCACAGCTGCTGCTGAGAGAATTTGCAGGGTTACCCACCTCCACCTCCAACTGAGCAAACAGATAATGAGTGGGGTCCCTGAAGGACAGACTCAGACAACACCCAGAGGTGAGGAGGGGTCACCAGGCCCAAGCACCTATTTCCCAGTCAGGGAGGGAGAGTTGAGCTCCCATCAGTTCTGGTTCTGCTTGTGGGACAGGGTGCTGTCTGCAGAGTGAGTCGCAGTGCACTCTGTAGCAG
Source organism: Sigmodon hispidus (assembly GCA_004025045.1). Classification (NCBI taxonomy): domain Eukaryota; kingdom Metazoa; phylum Chordata; class Mammalia; order Rodentia; family Cricetidae; genus Sigmodon; species Sigmodon hispidus. The sequence goes on from PVIH01009514.1 coordinate 58,295, forward strand.
TTACAGATAAAGTCTGCATGTCACCATACCCACAGCTGCTGCTGAGGGAATTTGCACAGCTACCCACCTCCACCTCCAACAGAGTGAACAGATAACACCTGCGGTCCCTGAAGGACAGACTCAGACCCCACCCAGAAGGGTGACAGGAGGTGCACAAGCCTGAGTGCCACAACTGACCAGGAACCACATAATCATGAACCACTGAAGCCATGGGCAAACATCAGTGCAAAAACTTACATAATAATACAAAGATCAAAAATATAACTCCAGAAGAAAGTGGCAATCTTACAGATACAAGACTTGAACAGAGCAATGAAGAGGAAACAGAAGGAAGCAACACCAAAAATTCCTTTTAGGTGATCATCAAAGCTCTCAAAGAAGATATGAAAAATAGCCTTAAAGAAATAGAAAATACAAACAAAAAATTTGAAGAGATGAACAAATCAATGAAAGAAACATGCAAGGAACTAAAAGCTGAAATAGAAGCAATAAAAAAGGCACAAAATGAGGCAAAGATGGAAATAGAAAATCTGAAGAAAAAAGCTGGAACCACAGATACAAGCATAAGAAACAGAGTTCAAGAGATGGAAGATAATATCTCTGAAGTGGAAGACTCAGTAGCTCAAATAGATATATCAGGCAAAGAAAATAGGAAAACTAAAAAAGCCATAACTCAAAATTTTCAGGAAATCTGGGACACCACGAAAAGACCCAATTTGAGAATAATAGTAATAGAAGAAGGAGAAGAATACCAGCTCAAAGGCACAGATAATGTTTTCAATATAATCATAGAAGAAAACTTCTCTAACCTGAAGAAGGAAATGCCTATAAAGATACAAGAAGCTTACAGAACAACAAATAGATATGATCCCCAAAAAAGTCAGTGCACCACAATAAAATCAAGCCACAAAACATACAGAACAAAGAAAAAATTTTAAGAGCTGCAAAAGAAAAGGGCCAACTCACATAGGAAGTCAGACCAATCAGAATAACACCTGATTATTCAATGCAAATGATGAAAGCTATAAGGGCTTTATCAGAAGTTATACAGATGCTAAAAGAGCATGGCTGCCAAACTATAATACTACACCCTGCAAAATTATCAATCACTATAGATGGAGTAAACAAGGTATTTCAGGACAAAGTCAGACTCACAGAATATCTTTGTACCAATCCAGCACTACAGAGAGTATTAGAAGGAAAACTCCAACGTAAGGACCCTAGATACACCCACAAAATCACAAACAATCAATAATTCCACAGAAGAATACCCCAGAGAAAGGAAATACAAACAAGTTACCACCAAAATGGCTGGAAATATAAATCAATGGTCACAAATTTCCCTTAATATCAATGGTCTCTACACTCCTATAAAAACGTCACACACTAACAAGATGGAAAAAACAACAGAAGCCATCCTTCTGTTGCCTACAAGAAACACACCTCAACCACAAAGACAGACACAGGCTTGGAATAAAGGGTTGGGAAAAGATTTTCCAGACAAATGGTCCTAAGAAACAAACAGGGGTTGCAATACTAATATCTAACAAAATAGACTTTAAGCTAAAAGCAATTAAAAGGGACCAAGATGGTCACTACTTATTTATCACAGAAAAAATTGATCAAGAGGAGATTTCAATCTTGAATAATTATGCTCGTCATATAAGGGCACCTATTTATGTAAAAGAAATGCTGCTAAAGCTCGATTCCCACATCAATTCTTACATCCTAATAGTGGGAGACTTCTATACCCCACTTTCAACCTTGGATAGATCAACAAGACAGTGTCTCAACAGAGAAATAAGGAGTCTAAAAGAGGTTATGTTGCAAATGGATTTAATAGGTATCTACAGAAGCTTCCACCCAAACGCAAAGGAATATATATATTTCTCAGCTCCTCATGAAACTTTCTCCAAAATTGACCACATAATTGGTCATAAAGCAAATATCAACAGATACAAAAAATGGAAATAATCCCTTGTAACATTTCAGATACCAGGGCCTAAAGTTAGAGTTCAACAACATCAAAATCCAAAGAAAGCCTACCAACTCATAGAAACTAAACATCACTGAACTGAAGCATCTCTGGGTCAAGTAAAAATTAAGAAAGAAATCAATGTCTTCCTAGAATGTAATGAAAATGAATCCACAACGTATCCAAACTTGTGGGACAAAATGAAAGCATTCTTAAGAGGAAAATTCATTGCACTAGATGCCTATATGAAAAACCTAGAGAAATCCCACACTAGAGATATAACATCTCAGGTGAAAGCCTTATAACAATTAGAAGTGAACCCACCTAGAAGTAGTAGAAAGCAGGAAATAATCAAACTTAGAGCTGAAATCAATACAATTGAAACAAAAAGAACAATACAAAGAATCAATGAATCTAAGAGTTGGTTCTTTGAGAAAGTTAACAAGACAGATAAGGCCTTAGCCAAACTAATCAAAAACAGAGAGAGAATATTCAAATCAACAAAATCAGAAATGAAAAGGGGGACATAACAACACACCACCAGGAAATACAGACAATTATCAGATCATATTTTGAAAATCTGTATTCTGGAAAAGTAGAAAACCTAGAAGAAATGGACAGCTTTCTGGACAGCTACCATCTACCAAAATTAAATGAAGATCAGTTAATTACCTAAACAGGTCAATAACCCTTAAGGAAATTGAAGCTGCCATTAAAAACATCCCCCAAAATAAAAGTCCTGGTCCAGATGGTTTTAGTGCCAAATTTTTCCAGACATTCAAAGAAGAATTACTACTGTTACTCCTCCTGAAGCTAGGAAGCTTTTGCAAAGCCAAGGACACTGTCAATAGGACAAAATGACAGCCTACAGAATGGGAAAAGATATTCACCAACCCTACAAGTGATAGAGGACTGATCTCTAAGATATATAAAGAACTCAAAAATCTAGAGCCCAAAACCTTGAATAACCCAATCAAAAAATGGGGTACAGATCTAAAAAGGGAATACCCAGCAGAGGAACTATGAATGTCTGAAAGGCACCTGAAAAAGTGCTCATCATCTTTAACCATCAGAGAATTGCAAATCAAAACAATTTTGAGATACCACCCAACATCTGTTAGATTTGCTAAGATAAAAAGCACAGATGACAGCCTATGTTGGAGAGGATGTGGAGCAAGGGGAACACTCCTCCATTGTTGGTTGGAGTGTAAGCTTGTTCAGACACTTTGGAATGCAATATGGCAGTTTCTCAGAAAATTGAGAATCAATCTCCCCAAGGACCCAGAAATACCACTTCTGGGTGTATACCCTAAAGTGGCACATTCACACTCCAAAATTTTTAGCTCAACTATGTTCATAGCAGCATTATTTGTTATAGCAAGAACCGGGAAACAACCTAGATGTCCCTCAGCTGAAGAATGGATTAACAAACTGTGGTATATCTACACAATGGAATACTACTCAGCAGTAAGAAAAAATGATATCCTAAAATTCACAGGCAAATGGATGGATTTGGAGAATATCCTCCTGAGTGAGGTATCACAAACTCAGAAAGATAAGCAGGGGATGTACTCACTTATTAGTGGTCTCTAAACAAACAAGCAAGAAAAAAAGCCAAGCATGCACATGCTGCAATCCACAACCACTGAACAGCTTGGGATCAGAAATACCCTGGACTGACCCTTTGGATCCCACTCCAACTATAGGAACACCTGACTCACTCTTGAGGGAGGGGGGACAAAACTGGATTTGCCAGGAGTTGAGACTGATCTAAGCATTATTGGGTCAGTGGGACCATAGGACTGTCTGCTCCCTGCCCAGGGAGGGGATGGGGAGTTGTAGAGAAGAATAAATGATCTGATATGGCTGAGGGAGGGAGAAAGGACCTTGAATGGGGGATATACAGGGATGGCAAAAAAAAATTCAGAGGCAAAGCTGAACACAAAGTAAATATATGTGTAGCAATCTTATTTGCATTATCACCCTTGATAAGTCATGCTTCTGATTTTTATCTTCTTTATAGTTATTGTTAACTTATCAGCATTTCAAATTCATTTTATTGTTTTTCTTGATAAATAGAAAATAAATAAAGAAAAAAAAACTCTAAAGACAACCAGAAATGTATTAAACCTTCTTTCAAATGTTGACTTATTACATGATTTATTGACCAAAAACTCTTGGGGTTATGTGCATTGATTCATTTTTTCTACTCCTCTGACCTCAGCACAATCATTATGGAAAGCTTCATCAAATTACTGTATTAAAATCTCAAATTTTGTACTAAAATACACCAATCATTTGCAAAGCTGCCCATCAACTTTAGAATGGATTAACAAACTGTGGTACATCTACACAATGGAATACTCCTTAGCGGTAAGAAAAATATTATATCCTAAAATTTGCAGGCAAATGGATGGATTTGGAAAACATACTCCTGAGTGAGGTATCACAAATCCAGAAAGATAAGCAGGGAATGTATACACTCATTCATTAGTGGACTTTAAACAAACAACAAAGCATTCCCAAAAGCATCAAACCACAGCCACTGAACAGCTTGAGATCTGAAACACCTTGGATGGGCACCTTGGAGCCCATTTCCTCCAGAGGAACACCTGATCCAGGCTTGATGTTGAGGTGAGGAAAGGTGATCTGCCTGGAATGGATGGTGAACACAGCCACCTTGGGATTTTGGCACACACTGCCCTTGCTGGGGAAGTGATAAGGAGATAGGCAGAAGAGAAAGTTACTAGGAGCATCAGGAGGGGGAAGGGAGTTTGAACAAGGGTTATGGATGATAAAAACCGAGACTTTATTCACAAAAAAGGGAAAAAAGCTCACTATTTTTTCTTCTGCAACCAGATTATGTAGCATTATCTACCCTCTCCCATATTTAACTCAGAAGAAAATGTTTGTACAATGATTGAATATGTTTACCCCCCAAAATAAAGGGACTTAATTGTATAAATTTGTAAATACATAAAGAAACAAAAGATAAGCACTGAAATTCTATATTTAGTTACTAATTTATTTTTTAATTTTAAAGTATTTAAATACTGTTTGTGTAGGCCTTTTCATAATTGTATGTTTTGCCTAGGTAAGCATATCAAGAAAGTGTTTAGTTTCCAAAGAAGAAAATCTTATGTAGAATTGGGCAAATATAAGACAGAAGTAAAAAACATACATGAATGTGATGTAGTCAACAAGTTACCAGACACATCTTTTTAATCTTTATAAAACAGTTACACTAACCAGAATAAAATAAAATTACAAAAACTCATATATGGGTAAACAAAAGTGCATTATTTTTTTAAAAAAAATACACACTTAGCCACCCATTAAACCTCATGTGAACTTGGTAGGAAAATGAGACACAGATCCTTTGCACCCCCATCAGTACAAGAAGTGAGTGACACTCTGCCCAGCCTAGGCAGAAATCTTGGTATTGAAGACTCAGGCCCTGCGACACAGCACTTGCACCACTACTCATCATTGTCATTTATCCAGGGCAGCATGGAAAACCCCTGTAGACCAGATACCCCAATAAACCCAGTACTCTGGCCATCCCCAACTACAAAATTCCACCCCATTCTCCAACTGAACTCTATTACCTGGCAACCTCAGCAGCAAGCTTAGACACAAGGTACTCAGCATTCATCAGCACAAGTGTCCATAGCACCTTTTGGATGAAGTGAAGTTCCCTGAGTCCCACAGTTCCTCAGTTTCTATTAGATCAAAAGCAACTATGTGAAACCTTCAGTTCCTCAGTAACTACTGGAGTAAGAACATCCATTTAAGACCCACAGTGTGTCCTTACATATGGAGTTAAGATGGGAACATAATATTCACAACTCATCATCACATATTGGATCAAGAACCCCCAAATTATCATGAGCTTTCTCTGGATCAAGAGCTCATATTAGAACAAGAGTGGATCCCTGAGAAATATAATTGGCCAGATCTTATTACAGGCCACTGTGACACTACCTCCAAGTAGGACAAGAACAAAAGATTGTACAAAGAGAGGATTCCTGAGACACAGCCAGAACAGAATGAACAAAAATCAGCTTGCTGAAATTCAGATAAACTCTGCTGGGATCTGAGGAAGCAATAGGCAGGAGCTAGCACAAGAATATATATAAAAATATAAAGTAAAACATGGCACCACTATAGTCTGGTGGTTCTACCACAACCATCACTGATCATAGCAATGCAGAAGAAGTAGAAGAAAATGACATTAAAAACAACTTTGTGTGGATATTAGAAGCCATAAAAGTAAGTATAAAAATTTTCTCAAATGAAAGACAAAAAAGGAAGACATTAAGTAATCTCTAAAAGAAAATAAAGAATTTTAAAAAATACAGAAAGAAAAAGAAGTTCAACAGGTGAAGGAAACATGTCAAGTTTTAAAAATTGAAATAGAAGCAATAAAGAAGACACAACCTAAAACAATGCTGGAAAGAGAAAATCTGAATAAAGTAATCAGAAGTACAGATACAAATATAACAAACAGAATGGAAGAGAGAATCTCTGGTGTGGAAGATTCAACAGTGGAAATAGATGTCAATCAAAGAAAACAATAAGATCAAAAAAGTCATGACACATAATATCCAGGACATATGGATCTCCATGTAAAAACCAAACCTAAGAATAATTGGAAGAAGGAGAAGAGTACTAGCCATAAAGACAGAAAATATATTCAGCAAAATCATAGAAGAAAATATTGCCAACCTAACGTACGAAGTACCTATAAAGATGTCACAAGCTTACAGAATAGCAAACAGATGAGATCTCAAAAAGTCTGTTTGCCATTATAATAATCAAGTCATTAAGTCTATAGAATTTTGTAAGAATACTAAGAGCTGCAAAAAATATCAAAGTTAGATATAAAGGCAGACCCAACAGAATAATACCAGATAACTCTGTGGAAACAATGAAAGCCATAAGGTCCTTATCAAATGTTATACAGACAAAAAAAGACCATGGTTGCCAGGTCAGAAAAACCAAGCAAAAGTACCAATTACCATAGATGGGGTAAAGAACAAAACCAGATTTAAAAAATACCTATCTACAATTCTAGCCCTACAGAAAGCACTAGAGGGAAAACTCCGACCTAAGGAAGCTAGAGTCACCCATGAAAACAAAAGTAATAAATAATTTCACAGAAGAAAAATTCAAAGGAGGGAAACACACACACAGTATCATCAAAAATAACAGGAAATAACAATCACTGGTTATTAATATTCCTTAAGATCAATGGACTTAATTAACATATAAAACGATATAAGCTAACCTGGTGGATATAAAAGCAGAGTCCATTTTTCTGCTGCATAGAGGAGACACACCTATATATCAAATAGAACTTGACAGGTGATGATAAATAAACATAAAGGAATTACAAAGACCCCTAGAAATAGACTACATAACGCTTTATTAATTTTGAATTTTCTCAATGCTAATGAGAAAGAAACAACAGCTGCTGAAAGGCATTTGACTATATATAAATGTCTGAGCTAAATCAGCCTGTGTCTTTCAAAGATATATTGAGCTCAGAATGGAAGCCAGGCTATGTGCTACACTGGGGAAGGGGGTTTGCTTATGGATACCATCAAAATTAATAAAGACTCAATTTGAACTGGTGAAACTTCATGAAAATAAGAAATGATGGCTTATCCAGCCATATTACAATTTTTTAAGTTATAAGAAAAAATAAAGCATTGGAATAGACTTTTGTTTTTTATCTTTACAGAAAACCAGAAATACCTATCTTCAAAAAGTTAAAAGACCTTGGATATATAGACATCTGCAATAGAAGGGAGGCTATCCAGAAAATTTTAGAAACAAAAGAATATCAGATCTATTGATACCAATATACTTTACAAGGTAAAATTTTTCTTCTTAACCTCTATTTACAAAAAATATTGAAGTCTCTGTTTAATGATAAATTAAAGCTGGCTTTAAAGTTGTACTGTGGCTGTCTCCTTTTCTAAACATAAGCATACTTGTTAAAGGAAAATGCAAAATCTCTGTATCATATCAGAAGAGCCACCTGAAGTGGGACAGAAAAATAACTAAAAAGAAGGGACTGTCCTATTGTTAAAAATCCTATTCTGGATAAATATTTATTTTAGCTTCCTATACATTGTGTTGGGTTTTAGTCCCTTCCAGTTTTCTGCAGTAATCTATGACAATGCAATGGTCAAGAGAAACACTCCTCCATTGATGGTGGGAATATAAGCTTGTACATCCACTTTGGAAATCAGTATGACTGTTCTTCAGAAAACTGAGAATCACTCTAACCAATGATCCAGTAATACCACTATTGAACATATACTGAAAAGATGCACATTCTTACCCCAAGGGTGCTAGCTCAATTATGTTCATAGCAGCATTATTAGTAATATTCAGAATCTAGAAACATCCTAAATGCCCTCTACCTGAAGAGAAGGTTTTAAAATTGTGGTATATTTACAAAATGGAAAAGTACTCAGCAGAAAAATAATGACAACTTAAAATTTGCCGGCAAATGGATGGATTTAGATTGTATCAATTTGAGTGAGGTAACACAGGCCCAGAAATACAGATATGGTATGTACTTGCTCAAAAGTGGATTTTAGATATAAAGCAAACAACAACCAAGCTGCAAACCACAACCTCTGAACTTCTAGGTAATAGGAGAAATGTCAGAGAGACATTCAGGTATCCCTTGGGAAGAGGAAATAGAGAAGATCTCCTGAGTAAATAGGGATCATAAGGGGAAGCAAGCAAGGGGAGGTGGGAACAAATTGTTTAAGAACTACATGTATGAGTGGGAGAAAAAACAGAGAGGGAGAGCAAAGAAAATGAAACCTTGATAGAGTGAACCACTCTGGGGTAAGAAAGAAACTTGGTACTAAAGAAATCTCCAAGAACCCACAAGATATCCATGGCTAAGAATCCAAGCAATAGTGGAGAGGATTCCTAAAGAAGACTTTCCCTTAATCAAATTAATGACCACCCTAATTATCATTATAGAACATTAATCCAGCAATTGACAGAGGCAGAAGCAGAGATCCATAGATAAGCACCAGGTTGAGCTCTAGGTCCAGGTGAAGATAGAAAGAAGAAAGAGTATATGAGCAAAGGGGTCAGAATCATAAGGAGATCCACAGAGACAGCTGACCAGAGCTATTGGGAGCACATTAATTTTTAATCACTTCTTTAAATAGTAAAGCTTTAAAAATAGAAATTTCGTTTTATACTGTGGATATATCAATGGAAAAGCCTTTAAAATTGTGTAATAGCAACAGAGTGAATAATGCACTGATAAGCCAGATTGTACTACCATAAAACAAAAACAAAAATGAGTGAAGGGTGTGAAAGAGAGAGATATTAAGGGTATGTGTGTGTGTACTTCTCTGTGATTCAACTCTAGACTTTGAATGACTGAACTGTTGATTTAATGATTTTTCATATATATCTTTTATGAACATTGACTTAAATATTACTCATTTTAGAAAATTAAGATACCCAATACCACTTCTGGGTGTATACCCTAAAGAAGCACATTCACACTCCAAAGGTATTAGCTCAACTATGTTCATAGCAGCATTATTTGTAATAGCAAGAACCTGGAAACAACCTAGATGTCCCTCAACTGAAGAATGGATTAACAAACTGTGGTACATCTACACAATGGAATACTACTCAGCAGGAAGAAAAAATGGTTTCCTAAAATTCACAGGCAAATGGATGGATTTGGAGAATATCCTGAGCAAGGTATCACAAACTCAGAAAGATAAGCAGGGGATGTACTCACTCATTAGTGGTTTCTAAACAAACAAAAAAGAAAAAAGCCAAGCATGCCCAAGCTGCAAACCACAACCACTGAACAGCTTGGGATCAGAAACACCCTGGACTGACCTTTCAGATCCCACTCCAAATATAGGAACTCCTGACTCACTCTTGAGGGAAGGGGGATAAAACTGGATTTGCCAGGAGTGGAGACTGATCTAAGCCTTATTGGGTCAATGGGACCATAGGACTGTCTGCTCCCTGCCCAGGGAGGGGATGGGGAGTTGTGGAGAAGAAAAATGACCTGATATGGCTGCGGGAGGGGAAAAGGACCTTGAATGGGGATATACAGGAATGGCAAAAAAAAAATTCAGAGGGAAAGCTGAACACAAAGTAAATATATGTGTAGCAATCTTATTTGCATTAACACCCTTGGTAAGTCATGCTTATGATTTTTATCTTCTTTATAGTTATTGTTATCTTATCAGCATTTTAAATTCATTTTGCTGTTTTTCTTGATAAATACAAAATAAATAAAGAAAAAAAACCAAAACAATAAAGAACAAAAAAAAAAGAAAATTAAGATACATTTTATACCTGTCAGATTGCTAAGATCTAAAACAAAAATGACAGCCTATGTTGTAGGTGATGTGTAACAGTGGGAACACTCCACCATTGCAGGTGTAAATGTAAACTTGTACAGATTCTTTAAAAATCAGTATGCTGAGTCCTCAGAAAACTGGGAATCAATTTCTTTAAAGATCCAGCAATACCGCTATTGGGCATATACCCAAAGGATGCACATTCCTACTCCAAAGGCATTAGCTCAACTATGTTCATAGCAGCATTATTCATAATACCCAGAAGCCTGAAGCAACCTAGATGGCCCTCAGCTGCAGAAAGAATTAAAGAATTGTGGTACATTTACACAGTGAATTACAATCAAGCAGAAAAAGTGCATATAAGTTGGTAAATTTGGAGAGTATTATTCTGAATGAGGTAACATAGTCCCAGAGGACAGACATGGTATGTACTCACTCATAAATGGATTTTAGACATAAAGCAAAGAATATCCAGGCTGCAAACCAAAATCTTCAAACACCTAGATAATAGGAGAAACTTAACAGAGACATCCAGGGATCCCCTAGAAAGGGAAAATAGAGAAGCTGAGACAGGAATAAGAAATACTAAGGAGAAAAGGGAGGGGTAAGAGGGTAGTTATAAAGAAAACTTTAAATAAAATAAATGATAAAGGGAGAACAGAGAATAAAATTGTAATCTGTTTAAGTCTCCTAATAAAATCAATGATGAGAGATGCTGATGTCATAGGAAATAATGTAGTCAAACAAAGCCATAAAATTGGGATAAATTCCATAGTTTATGGTCTAAAGTTGTCTCTCAGTATATAGTTTTTTATAATATTTTGGGGGTAAACCAGATTAGAATAGGATTTGTTAATAAATGATTAATAAGTATATATTCACTTAAACTTCACATTGTTAAAAAATGGGAAGAATTTGAAAGGATACAAGGGGAAGAGTGCATATGAAGGGTTTAGAAAGCAAAATTTTGAATTCTTTATTTTTTATTCTTGAATATTTTTGTTGTAGATTTTATCTATTGTGAGCACGTGCTCATGTGCCTAAGCATGTGGGAGGAGGAGTTGTGGTTGACATTCTACAATGCACCTATGAATGCCAGAAGAAAACTCACAAGAATTCTTCCTCTATGTAAGAACCAAGTATTGATTTCAGATATTAAGTCTTGTGACATGTGCATTTACATTTGGTCTATTTTACCAACACAAACTGTATATTTCTAATAGTCTCTATTCTTCGTAGTTAATCAGCTACTGCTGTGTGACTATACATATGAAAGCATTATGATTATGATATAGGTATGCTGTGTAAATTTTAATATTGATTAAAAATTATTATGTTTTATTAGAATAGGTGTTGATTGTGAATTCCCTGCACAAAATTTCTCACAGCTTTATCTGAGGCCTAATTAAATTTATTTATATTACTAATCATGCTTCTTTCTTTTCATAATCAATTTTTTATATTCACATATATAATTCTCTTGTTAGGTATGAACAGTTTTTAAAGTAATGCTATTCTAAATAGTCAAGATATACAAATAGAGAACTGATTCTGTTTCTCCAATAACTTTCATCAAGTCTACACTAGGTTTTTACTAAATATTAATGCCATGGTTGCATTTTCTTTTTCATGAAGCATGGTTATTATTGTTAATTGTTTCTAAGAATATGACATGTAGATAAATGTAATCAGTAAATTATTTAAACAAATTATTTATTATAAATTATTTCTTAAAACAATAAAATTAGATAAAGGGATATATGAAAAAATAGAAAGTTTTTGCATTTGCCATACCATCTTCTGAATTTCTCTTTCTACACTGTTATACACTACAGCTTAGATGTGTTTGAATACAGCTACATTCTCAATCTGCTGTTGGTCACTGATTATTCAGATTTTGTTTTTATTACTTAGCACTACATAGTGCTGAAATTATAGTACTACTTCTGCAGGACTTTTTATCAGATAAGTCTTTCCTATTCTTACAGGTTGTAGTCAGAAGTTTATGGCCAACCCAGGCCTGTGGTCCAATCAGATTCTCCCACCAGCTGTCTTAAAGCTTGCAGTGGCTTAAAGAATAATTACTCAGAGGTTTATATTAATTAGTATTGTTCAACCTTTTTGCTATCTAGCTCATGCATCTTAACTCAATCTATTATTTTATTCTATGTATTGACACATGGCTCTGTGACTTTACTTGTGTTCTATTATATCTCGCCTTTTCAGCAACAGCCTGCATTTTCTGATTGACCATGTCCTTCTTTTTTATCTATGTTTAAATTTCTTCCTGCTTTCAAGTTGCCTTAAAATAGGCCCTAACAGCCTCTTTATTAACCAACAATAAAGCATATTCACAGTGTTCAGAATAACTCCCACATTAATGGGTTTATTTACCCATGAAAACTCTAAATATATTCTTACAAGTTATATATAAAAAATTATTAAGGCTTTAAAATGAACTATGTGATACAGACTTGTTATTCCTGTTTCTTAAGAAGCCAAGACACCCTGGTTTCAAGTTTTACTTAACCCTGCTTTATAGGTAAGTTTTAGAAATGCCTGGACACCTGAAAACATGCTCTTCATCTTTAGCCATCAGAGAAATGCAAATCAAAACAATTTTGAGATACCACCTAACACCTGTTAGATTGGCTAAGATAAAAGGCACAGATGACAGCCTATGCTGGAGAGGATGCGGAGCAAGGGGAACACTCCTCCATTTTTGGTGGGATTGTAAGCTTGTTCAGCCACTTTGGAATACAATATGGAGGTTTCTCAGAAAATTGAGAATCAATCTCCCCAAGGACCCAGCAATACCACTTCTGGGTGTATACCCTAAAGAGGCACATTCACACTCCAAAGGTATTAGCTCAACTATGTTCACAGCAGCATTATTTGTAATAGCGAGAACCTGGAAACAACCTAGATATCCCTCAACTGAAGAATGGATTAACAAACTGTGGTACATCTACACAATGGCATACTACTCAGCAGTAAGAAAAAATGATATCCTAAAATTCACAGGCAAATGAATGGATTTGGAGAATATCATCCTGAGCGAAGTATCAGAAACTCAGAGAGATAAGCAGGGAATGTACTCACTCACTAGTGGTCTCTAAACAAACAAACAAGAAAAAAAGCCAAACATGCCCACGCAGCAAACCACAACCACTGAACAGCTTGGGATCAGAAACACCCTGGACTGACCCTTCAAGCCCCAGTCCATCTATAGGAACACCTGACTCACTCTTGAGGGAGGGGGGACAAAACTGGATTTAGCTGGGAGTGAAGACTGATCCAAGCATTATTTGGCCAGTGGGACCATAGGACTGCCTGCTCCCTGCCAAGGGAGGGGATGGGGAGTTGTGGAGAAGAAAAATGACCAGATGTTGTGGGAGGGGGAAGAGACCTTGAATAAGGATATACAGGGATGGAAAAAAAAATTCAGAGGGAAAGCTGAACACAAAGAAAATATATGTGTAGCAATCTTATTTGCATTTCCACCCTTGATAAGCCATGCTTATGATTATTATCCTCTGTATAGTTATTGTTAATTCTTCCGCATTTTTAAAATTTTTTTTCTATTTTTTTGATAAATACAAAATAAAGAAGAAAAAATTAAAAAAAAAATAAAAAAAAGAAATGCCTGGAAATTTTAGTGAAACTCTTTTAAAAGTTATCTGTGAGCAAAATATAAATATTAAAAAGATAGAGAGATAGAGGAATAGCTCATTGGTTGGATGATTTCATAACATGCAGGAATCCTCATGTCAAAAGAGCATTTTCAGTGGATGATGATAAAAATTATGTTTCATAATAAACTTCATTTTAGAAAATACTTAAGTAAAGATGTATTGTGAAGACAATGCAGAGGGTTTTCATAACTTTGCCCTCGGTATTTTCAATTGCAAATGCTATATTCCTGCCAAAGCTAGTTAGTCAATACAAACAAATTAATATTAAAGTTCAGATTTTCTCAAACGAAAGAACAACCACACATTTTCTGCTTGGATGGATATCTCTTTAGGTACATTAATAAATTCATACACAATCTACATATTTGGGTGTTGAATTAAACTGCCCATCAGCTCATTTAAACTTTCTTGAGGTTTCTTAATAATTTTTTGTTATAGTCTACATTTTTGTTGACATTAAGCATTAGATGTTTTAAAGTTTATTGCTTTATGAGTGTAGTATTTCACTTCATTTCTGTTTTGTTAGCTGTAATGCACAGAGAATGTAAGGGTTTATTTTACTGACTTTTATCTTTTTGTTTTTGATAATCTATTAAAATTACAATTTTTCTTTTCTTTCTTATCTTCAAACCCTTCCACATACACTTCTCTGCTTACCTTCAAATTAATGGCCTCTTTTTTCACGAGTTATTGTACCCGTAAACTTTGAAGCACTTACTTGCTTTGAAAATATGTAAACCAAAGTTTACAAAAAACAAATAACAAATAAGAATACATACTTGTATATTTGCAGAGTCTACAGGACTGATTAACTGATTAGAATTTGTAATTGTGGAGAGTTAAAATGTTTTAATTTTAGAGGCACATCATCTTTGGCTAACTTTAGTTCTTGGAATAAATACATATTGCAGAACTCTGTATCAAACTTTGTATCATTTCAACTATCAACCAAGCCTTTGGGGTTGTGATAATTTAGTATTTGAATAAGACATTGGGTGGAGACACGCAACCTGACTCCCATTCTAGGCTAAATTGATTTTTTTCCAGGATATCTCATTAAGGTAAACTGGGATTCTTGACTTTGCCACAGACAATAATTTTTATACTTAGCCATTATTAAGCAGAAGTGCAGGTTACAAAAAAGAGAAATCAACATAAATTTAAGCATGAGCAGAAATGATAAGTTCTTTGGGAAATAATAAGGCATATAAAAGTATGAATATTGCCTACTCAAGACAAAGAATTCTTAAGTGTCTTTATGTAGCATTAAGTTTCTGGGGTAGACCAAATGTTTGGACCTGTTCTCAGCTCCACTACTGTTTAGGCCAAAATAATCACACAAAGGCTTAAATTAACTTTATGCAGATTGTCTTGGGGCCCAGGCATATAACTTGCTAATCTTTACTTCTAAGCTAACCAATGATTCTTATCTTGTTCATCCATGTGGCTCAGTACCTTTTCTCAGAGCAACATAGTTGTTCTCTCCATCTGCTTGCTTCTCCACTAGTCCCTCTCTGGCTTCTCTGTGGCATCTCTGCTCTACTTTTCCTGTTACCAGAGTTTTCTTAGCCTGGTAGTCCCACCCACACTTCCTGTCTGCTTTCAGCAATCAGTCTTTTTATTAAACCATTAGGCAGAGCAATTATTTACAATGGAACAGAACACAATTCCACTACATCTTTAAATCAACAATGCATATAACTTTATTAAAAATTGTAAAGTCACAATCAGTGCTACCATTTATGTCTTGTAACCCATCCTAAATAAGCCAATTAAAAGAAATAAATTTATAAAGAAAAGCAAGATTAAGAGATTTATTCAATATAGACATATTGGAAAGGGGAAGAAAAAGATCCAGCAACACATCTAAGGTCCTAAAGTGACATTAATGTTAAAAAAGAACCCTAAGGATATGCACATTTATGCAGTCCCAGTCAAGGTTGAGTTCTGCCCAAAGTTGACCCATTCTTGTTTGAGCTTTAGTCTTTTTCTACAAGATATCTAACAAGTTGTTAGACCTATGCAAAATCTTTCAGGGAAACTACCAGGACTTGTACATAAAATGTGTTGCTACTGAATTTACATCTAATCACATAGTAGGCCTTCAGGTGCACTAGATATGATTACAGCTGACAAGATAAAGCCACATATTATAAAGCTTCCACAAGAGCATTAAGCTACACTTTTCCTGTAAATAAAGTTTATATTCCTATGTATGAGTTTCCGAAAAATTTCATGTTTATTTATATTTGAAATTATTTGTCTGCTAGAATGATGATATTTCAATAAATATGATTAGATGCACATGTCCTTGACCCTCTATTTGAACTTTAATTTTACTTTAGGACCCAGAATACAGACTTTGGAGGTTCACTGAATCTCTTCATCTCTCTTCTCAATGTAGTCATTTCCACTTTTAATTGGATTCTTAGAAAGATTTTTGGAGATGAATTGTTATATCTGGATTGGGGCAGAGTTTTGGTTTTTAGGTTTGATAAAATAGGGATATACATGAAGCTCATTTGTGACTTAAGCATCACCCTTGCTATCTTAATATTTGTATTAGAAAACATCTGGATAAAAATGAATACTGGACCTGGTGAAAATGACTCTGAATGTTAAATTATTCATTTTATGAGCCATTAGTTCAAAGTTTGATCCTCAAACCCCAAGTGAAATGAATAAACAGGATACCAAGAGTTTTCTCCTTATCCCTACACACAAGAGCATATACATTCAATTATTATGAATAAAAATTTAAAGTATCTAAATTATCTTCTAAAAGTAAAATGAATGTTTTCTATTATATACATTATCTTCTAAGAAAGTGATAATTTGGCAGATTTGGGTCTTCATTGGCAATAAGACTAGGGGTGAAAATTTTTTAATTTTTCTGTGTCTTTTCAGTTTTCCTTATCTAAGTATCCTACTTTACCTAGAAAAAACAGAAAATTTAATTTCTGGCTTTTGTTTACTTTGTCAATAGCAACAATCATCATCACTCACTTGATCCTCCATATCATGAGGAGTTTACTTAGTCTATTAGGAATCTCAATGCAGGAAAATGGAAGACTTTTGGCTTAGATTTACAAAACAACTATTGTGGTGATATGTTATATATTAATAAAACCAGTCTGAAATATCAGAAAAGAGATCTACTCACAGTCAATTCAGGAAGATCAGAGAGTGGTAACTCACACCTTCAATCTAAGCATGTAGAAAGATTGGACACAGTCACCTATTCCTTTAATCCCATAGTTCTAGAGACAGAGATCTTTCTGTATTTCTCTGAATTTAAGGTTAACTTTCAAATAGTAGTAGCTCGTGGCTTTAATCTTAACCTGAATGTGATGAAGTTGGAAAAAATAGTATTTAAGGCAGGTGTCTAAAGACAGATTAGGCAGTAGAAGTGACAAGGAGCAAATCTGAGGAAGCTGGAAGATAACTGTGAGATTTGATTTTGTTAATTCCTCTTATTGATATTCCAGCCTTTCTCTGATATCTGTCTCCAAGTTTCACTTACAAGACTTCATGCAACAGAATATCAGGGCTAGTCTGTGTAAAAGTATAGTTGGCATTTGTTAAAGATTGTTAGAGATTCTCTCTTCCATCTCTTGGATTCTGTTGGTTATGCTTGTATCTGTAGTTCCAGCTAATTTCTTCAGGTTTTCCATTCCCATCTTTGCCTTATTTTGTGAATTTTTTATTGCTTCTATTTCAGTTTTTAGTTTCTGGCATGTTTCTTTAATTTTTTGGTTTACTCTGACAATTTTTTGTTTGTATTTTCTTCTATTTCTTTATGGGAATTTTTCATATCTTCTTTGAGAGCTTCAATGATCTTCACAAAGGTGTTCTTGGTGTTGTTTCCTTCTGTTTCCTCTTCATTGCTCTGATCAGGTCTTGTAGTTATAGAACCACTATTTTCTTCTGGAGTTACATTGTTGTTGTTGTTCTTTATATTCATATTCATATATATATATATATATATATATTTGCACTGGCATCTACCCATGGCTTCAGTGGTTCACAATTATGTGGCTCCTGGTCAGTTGGGGCAAGAGGGCTTGTGTGTCTCCTGTCACCTCTGAGCAAGTGTTCTTCTCAATGTCTGACTCTGCTCTGGGCCGGGGTCTGAATTTTCAAGTCCTTAGTCTTTCTCTGATGTTGCAGTTGAGGGCAGGGTCACCATGTGACGCCCCCTCTTTTAGGTGCAGCTAGAGGAGCCCCTCTGATTCTAACTCTATTCCTGTCTACTAAGGAGTGTGTGGAGACATGCACCACAGACATACCCGGGTCCCAGAACACAACATTCCTGGATAGAAATTCAGGCGCCAGTGTCTGCTTACCTCAGCTTACCCCTGGTCAGAGTCTGAGTCTGGATTACAAGGGCCTCAGTCCTTCTCTGCTGATGCAGTTGGAGGTAGGGTGGCCATGCAAGTTCCCTTGTTTTAGTAGCAGCTGGAGGAGTCCCTCATATCCAAACTCTATTTCTGTTGGCTAAGGAATGTGCGGAGACATGCACTGCAGACAGAACCTGGTCTTGGAAGCAGCAAAAGCATGCCTAAGATGCAAACCTTAATAAGCACTGAACACCTTGGACTGATCCCTTGGATCCCACTTCCCCTAGAGGAACACCTGACTCAGCCTTGATGATGGGGTAAGAAAACTGGATTTGCCAGAAGTGGAAGCTGAAATAAGCAATTTTGGGACCTTGGGACATTGGGACCACCTGCCCATGGGGTGGATGGAGAGAAGTGGAGAAGAGAGAATGACCTGATGTGATGGGAGAGGGAAGGGGCCTTGAATAAGGATATAAAAGGACAGAGAATGTGACATCTTTATTCACAATAATAAAAAAGATTTTTAGTATAATCTTAATCATGAGGTTTAAAAGAAAGAGAGATGCTTATATACAAAGTAAAATGTAATAAGTATAGGAAAAGTCTTCTTATATCTTAACATTAGACATATAATACTTATGGTTATATTCCAAAAGTTTTATAAGAAAACTTTCCCCCCTCCTTTTGCTGTCTCTTTTTTATAGATAAGATTATAGTGTAACCTCTTGTGTCTTGAATGGGGTTAGAATCAGATAAGATAAACCCAAGAGCCACTACCTTTGCAAAAAGGGTTTAGAGCAATTCTCATTCTGTGAAACTTTAAAAATTGATGAGAGAAAAAGGTCTTAAGCAATTGTTAGATGTATCGGAATTCTTCCTTTATGCAGACTCCTAAATGAGAGACTTCATAATATAAGATGTTTTTCTGTATGCTGTAAATATCATTGGCTAATTAAAAAAACTGTTTTGTGAGGGACTGTCTGTGGAGCTTGTCCCCACACACTCTGTAGCAGACAGAGATAAACTTGGCCTGCCAGGGTCCCCCCAGCTGCTGCTGAGGGAATTTGCACGACCATCCACCTCCAATGGTTCAACCGGATAAAGACTGAGAACTCTGAAAAACAGACTTAGACTCTGCCAAAAATGAGGTGGGTACAGTAGGCCCCAATGCCTGAATCCTTGCAGGGAAAATTGTGTTCCAGTCAGGTTCAGGTTTTGGGACCAAGGGCTATCTGTGGAGCTTGTCCCCAAACCATCTGTAGCAGACAGAGATAAACTCGGTCTGCCAGAGACCCCCAGCTGCTACTGAGGGCATTTGCATGGCCACCTGCTTCCAACTGATCAATCAGAGAAAAATTGAAGACTTGAAATCCAGTCCCCTGCTCACAGCAGCAGTAGAGATTGAGCAGAACTTTTATTTAGAGGTGACAGGAGACACACAAGCCCAAGTGCCACAGCTGACTAGGAGACACCTAATCATCAACCACTGAAGCCATAGGCAGACACCAGTGAAAAAATATATAATAATGTAAAGAACAAAGTAACTCCGGAAGAAAGGGGCAGTCCTACAACTATAAGACTTGAAGTGAGCAATGAAGAGGAAAGAGAAGGAAGCAACACCAAAAATTCCTTTATGATAATCACCAAAGCTCTCAAAGAAGATATGAATAAAGACCGTAAAGAAATAGAAAATACAAAATAAAAATTGGAAGAGATAAATAAACAAATCCATGAAAGAAAACCAAGAAAAAGTAACCCAAAAAATGAAAGAAACATGTCAGGAACTAAAAAATGGAAAAAGAAGCAATAAAAAGGCACAAAATGTGGCAAAGATGGAAATAGAAAACCTGAAGAAAAAAGCTGGAACCACAGATACAAGCATAACCAGCAGAGTTCAAGAGATGGAAGATAGAATCTCTGAAGTGGAAGACTCAGTAGCTCAAATAGATATATTGGTCAAAGAAAATACTAAAACCAAAAAAGTGATAATTCAAAATGTTCAGGAAATTTGGGACACCATAAAATGACCTAACTTGAGAATAATAGAAATGGAGGAAGGAGAAGAATTCTAGCTCAAAGACACAGATAATGTTTTCAATATAATCATAGAAGAAAACTTCCCTAACCTGAAGAAGGAAATGCCTATAAAGATAAAAGAGACTTACAGAACACCAAATAGATATGCCCCCCCAAAAAAAGTCAGCTTGGCACATTATAATCAAATCACAAAACATACAGAACAAAGAAAAAATTTTAAGAGCTACTAAAGAAAAGGGCCAACTCACATATAAAGGCAGACCCATCAAAGTAACACCTGACTATTCAATGGAAACGATGAAAGCTAGAATGGCTTGGTCAGAAGTAATACAGACACAAAAGTACATGGCTGCTAAAATAGAACACTATACCCTGTGAAATTATCAATCACCATAGATGGAGTAAACAAGATATATCATGACAAAGTCATACTGAAACAATATCTATCTACCAATCCAGTGCTAAAGAGAGTATTAGAGGGAAAACTCCAACATAAGGACCCCAGATGCACCCATGAAACCACAATCAATAATTCGACAGAGGAATACCCCAGAGAAAGTAAATACAAACAAGTTACCACCAAAAAAAATGGCAGGAAATATCAATCAGTGGTCACTAATATCCTTTAATATGAGTGGAATCAACTCTCCTATAAAACATCACACACTAACAAGATGGATACAATAACAGAAGCCATCCTTCAGTTGCCTACAAGAAACACACCTAAACCACAAAGACAGACACAAGCATAGAGTAAGGGGTTGGGAAAAGATTTTCCAGTCAATTAGTCCTAAGAAACAAGCATGGGTTGTCATCCCAATATCTAACAAAGTAGACTTTAAGCTAAAAGCAATTGAAACAGACAAAGATGGTAATTTATTTATTCATTACAAGAGAAATTGGTCAAGAGAAGATTTCAGTTCTGAATATTTGTGCCCCTAATATAAGGGCACCTACCTATGTAAAAGATACACTGCTAAAGATAGAATTCTACATCAATTCTTACACCCTAAAAGTGGGAGACTTCAATACTCCACTTTCAACCCTGGTTAGATCAACCAGACAGAGACTCAACAGAGAAATAAGGAGTCTAAAAGAGGTTATGATGCAAATGGATTTAATAGTTATCTATAGAAGCTTCCACCGAAATACAAAGGAATATATATATATTTCTCAGCTCCTCATGGAACTTTCTCCAAAGCTGACCACATAATTGGTCATAAAGCAAATATCAACAGACACAAAAGATGAAAATAGTCCTTTGTAACATATCAGACTACCAGGGCCTGAAGGTAGAGTTCAACAACATCACAAATCACAGAGAGCCTACCAAATCATGGAAACTATGTATAACTCAGCTGAGCCATCTCTGGGTTAAGGAAGAAATTAAGAAAGAAATCAAACTCTAAAATCAGGAACTAGACAAGGCTTTCCCCTTATCTATTCAATATAGTTCTTGAAGATTTAGCTAAAGCAATAAGAGAACGAAAGGAGATTAAGGGGATACAAATTTGAAAATAAAAGTGAAGCTATCTCTATTTGCAGATGATATTATTGTGTACATAAGTGACCTACAAAATTCTTCTAAGGAACTGCCATGGCTGATAAACACCTTCAGCAATGTAGCAGCATACAAGATTAACTCAAAAAATCAGTAGCCTTTCTATACACTAAAGAGAGAAGAGCTGAAATAGAAATAAGGGAAACATTACCCTTCATTATAACAGCAAATAATATTAAATACCTTAGAGTAACTATAACCAAAGAAGTAAGAGACCTATTGACAAAAATTTTAAATCACTGAAGAAAGAAATTGAAGAGAATATCAGAAAATGGAAAGCTCTCCCATGTTCCTGAATAGGTAGGATCAGCATAATAAAAATGGCAATTCTACCAAAGGCAATCTACAGATTCAATGCACTGCCCATCAAAATCCCAACACAATACTTTTTGGACCTTGAAAGAAGAATACTCAATTTCATTTAGAATAACAGGAAAGACAGAATTGCCAAAACAATTTTACTCAACAAAAGAACCTCAGGAGGTATCATCATCCCTGACTTCAAGTTATACTATAGAGCTACAGTAATAAAAACAGCCTGGTACTGGCATAATAACAGACTTGTGGATCAATGGAACAGAATTGAGGATTCGGACATTAACCCAAAAACCTATGAACACCTGATCTTTGACAAAGAGGCCCAAAATATTCAATGGAAAAAGATAGTATATTTAACAAATGGTGTTGGCATAGCTGGATGGAAGTGTGTAGAAAAATGCAAATAGATCCAAGCCTGTCACCCTGCACACAACTCAAATCCAAGTGGATCAAAGACCTCAACATAAACCCAGCCACTTTAAACTTGATAGAAAAGAAAGTGGGAAATATACTTCTTAGAATTGGCACAGGTGACCACTTCCTAAATATAACACCAGTGGCATAGACACTAAGACCAACAATCAGTAAGTGGGATCTCCTGAAGCTAGGAAGCTTCTGTAAAGCCAAGGACACTGTTAATAAGACAAAATGACAGCCTACAGAATGGGAAAAGATTTTCACCAACCCTACAAGTGATAGAGGAGTGATCTCTAAGATATATAAAGAACTCAGGAATCTAGAGTCCAAAACCTTGAATATCCCAATCAAAAAATGGGGTACAGATCTAAAAAGGGAATTCTCAGCAGAATTACATGTGACTGAAAGTCACCTGAAAAAGTGCTCATCATCTTTAACCTTCAGAGTAATGCAAATCAAAACAACTTTGAGATCCCATCTGACACCTGTTAGATTGGCTAAGATAGAAGACACAGAGGACAGCTTATGCTGGAGAGGATGTGGAGCAAGGGGAACACTCCTCCATTGTTGGTGGGAGTGTAAGCTTGTTCAGACACTTTGGAATGCAATATGGCCATTTTTCAGAAAATTGAGAATCATTCTCCCCAAGGATACAGCAATACCACTTCTGAGTGTATAACCTAAAGATGCACAGTCACATTCCAAAGGCATTAGCTCAACTATGTTCATAGCAGCATTATTTGTAATAGCAAGAACCTGGAAACAACCTAGATGTCCCTCAACTGAAGAATGGATTAAAAAACTGTGGTGCATCTACACAATGGAGTACTACTCAGCAGTAAGAAAAAATGATATCCTAAAATTTTCAGGCAAATGAATGATTTCAGAGAATATCCTCCTGAGCAAGGTATCACAAA
>PVIH01009515.1:0-12010 GCA_004025045.1 Sigmodon hispidus
ACACACACACACACCCTCACCCCTTTCCTGTCTAATCCTGAGCCATCCCATGTGAAGATGGGTACTGTTGATCTGGAGCTAGGACCCTGAAACCACCACCACCAACTTGAAGCAGGCAGATTCTCAGCAGAGGCATCACTCCAGATGGGGTGTGGGGAGCACTGATCTAGCTCTGTCTTCACAGAGAGAAGCCGTATCCAGCCTGAAGGAGGGCTGGCCATGGCCAATGTGTGCCCTCCCTTCCTCATTTGGAGGGTTCACCTCGCTCATGTGACCATGCATCCTGCCTGTCTTTTGTTGGCTTCAAGCCTTCCCTGATGCAGCTTGTGGCCCACAGGGCTCATTTGACAGTGATGTTGCCCTACAAATTGGAGAGAACCCAGGGGATGGGACATCTTGTGTCTGTAAGGAAGGGGCTGGGACCTGACAGTCTGATGAACAGAGCCCCGCTAACAATGGCAGCTGGGGACAGCAGATTCCAGGCCTGGCCTCTGGCTCTATGAAAGGTGACTTTGAATGGCTGCCTTTGTTCTTAAAGCGGCCTGGGCAACTCAAAGTTACTGTGACAAAGAACTCCGCACGTGTCCTTGCTGTCAGGAACAGCAGGAGAGGTAAAAGGCTCCTTCTTGGTGGCTCTCTTCAAGATTTCCCTTTTCATGACCAACTTGTTAAATGCACACACATCGGAGGAAGCTGTACGATGAAGCCTAGGTGTCCCCCTAACCCAGGGACCACAGCAGGGACCCACTGGCTTTGTCCTCTGTCCTCTGTCTTCCTCCCCATTGAAATGCTTAAACTAAATCTCAGTCATAAAATGTGCTGTGATCCAGTAATCCCCTCTCTCAAAAGGATGAGGTTTTCTCAAATAACCACAAAGCCATTATCACATCCAGGAAAATAAATCTTAGCCACTTAGCTAGGAATGGCACTCAGACCTGCTGTGATCATTCATTCTTGTCTTGACCAAGTGTCCTTTGGCTCATGGTTGTTTGCTGGAATCTGAAAAGACCTTGGTGGCATCTGGTTGATAGTTCTCCGAAAGCCTTTCTGATTTTCAGATACCTCTCTTCCTTTAAAACATTTTAATTGAATATCATTATCTTTTGAGGCAGGATCTCCCTGTGCACTCTGGCTGGCCTGGAAGCCTAATGTGGATCAGGCTGGCCTTGAACTCACAAAGAGCTGTTTCTTCTGCTTCCCAAGTGCTGGGATTAAAGGTGTGCACCGTCCAGGGGAATCTCCCAGGAGTCTATGGGGAGGGCCCCAGCTTAGATTCCTAGCAATAGTGGACAAGTAGCCTGGACTGACAGTCTCCTATGACTAGACTGGTACCTGGTCCAACTGATATCAGAGAGGCACCATCCAGCAACTGATGGAGGCAGATGCAGAGACCCACAGCCAAACATTAGGCGGAGTTTGGACATCCTGCAGCACAAGAGGAGGAGGAGGAGGAGGAGCCAAAGAGGTCAAGGACGACACAGGAAGGCTCACACAATCAACTAACCTAGGGTCACAGAGGCTTGCAAAGACTGGATCAGGGAGCCTGCATGGGACTGACCTAGGCACTCAGTTGTGTACTTGGTCCTCTTATGGGCTCCTAACGGCGGGATCAGGGAAGGAACCCAGGGTTTTAGGCACCTAGACAAGCACCCTGCCGACTGACCCACACCCCAACTCTGGTCTTCTGTTTTTTTCCTCTCAGTTTTTGTTTTATCTTACATGCATGAGTGTTTTTTTGCACATGAGTCAGTACCACAGACATGCCTGGGGCTCGGGGAGTCAGAAGAGGACAACAGATCCCCTTGACCTGGAATTGTGGGTGACTGTAGTCACCACGTGGGTGCTGAGAACAGAACCTGGGGCTTCTATAGGAACATCTGCTCTTAACTATCGAGCCCTGTTCTCTAGCCTCCTGTGTCTTCGTTTTTAAAATTTAGAGTTAACTTATTATTATGACAGTGATGATATATGCATGTGTGTTCAAGTGTCAGTATGCCTATGAAAATAAAATGACCCAAGCCTCATGATCAAGTCCCAGGAGGTTGTTCGGGCCTTGCACTGTGGGACCTGGGGACTGAACTCAGGCCAAGCCAGCCTACTAGCCTTGCGTTTTAATTTTATATTTCCTCTTACATGGATTAGCAGAAATTCTTTCCCTAACCCTAAAGCTTCCGAAAGAACACAGCTGTGAGATTCTTTTCTTTCCACAGGTGCCCCCTCCCCTGCCCTGCTTTGCAGGGGTGTGACCTGCTCTTCTCTGATTCCTGGCTTGAATCAAGGCTGCAGAAAAGGACTGAGACAGGTGGGTAGAAAGATGCCTGGAGAAGCTGCACAGAGAACTTGGTTTCCAAGGCAACTGAGAGCTAGTCATCAAACCCTTTGAGGATCATTCTTTGTCCTGCTAATAGCCAGGTGCTGTCACCTCGGCCACTCAGACACCAGGGCAGGTACAGAATGAGTCCCTCGGGGAAGGTGTGGCTGTGAGTCTGGAAGCAGCCCTTTATCTTCCAACTCTTGTTCTTCCTCAAAAACCCGCCCTCCAGGGATGCCAGGTTTTGGGGGTAAGAGCTACACCCAAGGCTGTTTTCCAGGTGTTTCATGGGTTGGATCCTTTGCTAGGGTTTGGATGGTCCAGCCAAAACTCAGGTTCTAATTGAACTGAAATTGCAATGATGTGAGCAGGTGGTGATGCCAAGGGCCTGTAATTACAGCGCTTGGGAAGTAAGGCAAGAAGGAAGATCTGGAATCTGAGGCCAGTCTGGACCACATAGTGAGACCTCCATCTCAAAAATCAGATAAGAGATCGAGGTTGTGGCTCAGCTGATAATTGCACCCACATAGCCTCTTGGAACCCCTGTCACTTCAGTTCTAGGGATCCAATGTCCTCTTTCGGCCTGGTGGCTCCAGGCCCACCTGCTATACCAACATACATGTAGGCAAACACTCATACATGTAAAATGATAAACAAACGAATAAAATACAGATGTGGGACATTCACCAGGTAATCAGGCTCAGGACTCTGTCCTCCAAGTGACACTAAGGACATCAGCGAAGGAGGGGTTTGCTATCCCAGGAGTGGGCTTCCTGTGAAAATGAGCTCTGTCTGATTTCCTTCCTTCTGCCCCGTCCCTGCCCTCAGCCATGATGATCTGGCCAGGGAGTCTCAGAAGATGAGCCCAGTGAGCTGGATTTCAGAACCATAAGGCAAACATTTTCTACAGATTAAAATGTACCTACAAGAAAACAATACCTTTGTTTTGAAACAATCATTTTTATTTATGTATATGTATGTGTGGCTGTATAAGTATATGCTGCAAATATGTGTGGCTGTCTGTGGCCAGAAGAGGGTACAACTCTTCGTGTTGGCGCTGCAGGCAGGTGTGAGCTGCCCAGCATGAGTGCTGGGTGGGAACCAAACCAAGGTCTTCTGGAGGAGCAGCAAGCATTCTTAACTGCTGAGTCATATCTCTAGTACTAAAAGCACTGGAGTCTCCCAGCCTTGCCTCTGAGATCATGGAGCCTGAGGACTCTGCTGCTTCTGGGGGTACAGCAGCCTGAGTTTGCCCCAGATGGAAAGTGGACATTGATTATATGTCTGTGTCCCTGGATGCTGTGTAAGGTCTGTTAGGGGCAAAAGAGAGCCATCCGACACTGAGCACGAGTTATGTGTCAGGCTGATGTGGGGTGTCCAGCATTGCAGAGTTCCTGGCTGCAGCATGCCAGGCATTTGCATCTCATAGGGGAGGGAATGGGGCCTGGACAGGTGGATCTGTGCTCCGGGTCACCCGCAGCACCTCCTGCTGCTGACTTGTGGGGGTAGGATTTAGACCTGAGTCTCTACTTGTGCCAGAGGAAGCCAGAGAATATCAGGTGTTTGCTCAGTTACTCTCTTTCTCTTTATTTGATTCTCTGATTGATTTTTAACATGTACCTATGTGTGAGGTATGTGTGTTTATAAGAGTGTGTATGTGGGGGCTGGAGAGATGGCTCAGCGGTTAAGAGCACCGTCTGCTCTTCCAGAGGACCCGGGGTTCAATTCCCAGCACCCACATGGCAGCTAACAACTGTCTGTAGTTCCAGTTCCAGGCAAACACCAAGGCAAATAAATAAAAGTGTTTTTTTTTGTTTGTTTGTTTTGTTTTGTTTTTAAAAAGAGTGTGTATGTGGCATGGAGAGATGGCTCAGACTTTAAGAGCACTGACTGTTCATGGTGGATCACAACCATCTAGAATAACATCTGGTGTCCTCTTCTGTATACTGTATACATAAGTAAATAAACCTTAAAAAAATAAAATGAAAAAAAGAGTGTGTATATGTCGCAAACTGTTACTTTAACAATGTAAGGGTATGTTACATTTGTTTATACTGTGTTGTGGGACTATGCTTTTGTACACTGTAAGTATTTGTCATATTTGTTACTGTAAATATTGGCTTAATGAAACATGATTGTCCAGAAGCTAGACAGAAAGTAGAGGCGGGGTAACCAGACAAGGAGAATTCTGGGAAGCAGAAGAGCAGAGGAAGCAAGATGAGAATGCTGCACTGAGAAAAAGGTACCCAGCCATGTGGCTAAACATGGACAAGAATCATAGGTTAGTTTAAGAGTAAGAGTTAGCAAGTAATAAGCCTGAGCCATAGGCCAGACAGTTTATAATTAATATAAGCCTTTGTGTGACTATTTGGGACTGAATGGCTTTAGGACTGGCCCATGAGGACAGAGAAACTTCTGCCTACAATGCTGTATTTGTTTAATTATGTAAAGATGTATTACTACTTTACCTTTCCCTGTCCGAGGCACCTGATTGTTCTAATAAAAGCCGAATGGCCAATAGCGAGGCAGTAGAGGCAGAGGAGGGGCTGCAGACAAAGAGGAGGAAGAATCTCCAGAGAGACAGAAGAGAGAATGAGAGAGCCTCCAGGACCAGCCCGTCAGGCAGGCAGCCATCAGCCAGACACAAAAGAAGCAGGAAATGTAAGACATACAGAATGAAAAAAAAAAGGTAAAAAGCTTCAAGGCAAACGCAGATGAAGAGAAACAGGTTAAATTAATTTATGAGAGCTAGTGGGACAAGCCTAAGATAAGGTTGAACATTCATAACTAATAAGTCTCCATGTTATGATTTGGAATCTGGCTAGTGCCTCAAAGAAAGCCTGCTACATGAATGTCTGAGATGCGTGTGCGCACATGAGTGTGCACATGTGTGGTGTGTTTGTGTGTTCATATGAGTGTGTGTTTGAAGTTAGATAGAAGGTCTTCCTCCATCACTTTCTGCCTTATTCATTAAGCAAGAGCTTTCAAGGGGACTCGGAGCTTGCTTAGTGGACCTGTCTGGATTGCCAGCTTTGCTCTGGGCATCCTCGGCCTCCTGAGTGCTGGAATCACAGATGGACTGCCACACCCACCCAGCATTTTTATGAATGCTGGGGATCTGAACCTGGGTCCTGTGCTTGTGTGGTAGGTCCTTTGGGTAGATCTCCAGCCCTGTGATGCTACAATTTATTATTCAGGCTTTGTTTTGAGACAGGGTTTCAATGTGTAGTCCTGGCTAGCCTGTAACTTGCTGTGGACTCAAGGTTGGTCTAGAATTCACAGAGATCCAACTGCCTCTGTCTCCCCAGTGCTGGATTAAAGGCGTGTGCCACCGTGTCTGACTCTCACTTTCTGTTTTTGCATAGTCTCCTCACGGAACCCTGAGTTTAGCAGTTTGTCTTGGATGGGTTGCTAAGGACTCTGGGGATCTTCCCCTCTCTCCCACCAGTGCTGGGGTCACAGATGTGTGTTTGCACCTGGCTTTTGCATGGTTCTGTTCTGGGCTCCAAACTCAGGTTTGCAGCTCCCCATGCTTACAGGACAAACCACTAAGCCCAGTGCCCAGACTTCTTGGTTTTTTAAAAAATTAATTAAATTTTTATTTTTACTTACCTTTAATGGTGTGTGGCTTTTCCAGCTGGTCCATCACTAATATAAAAGGCCAATCTGAGACACTCTCTGGTGCCTAAGTCCCAAGTGTGGCTCAGACAGACCACAGTTAGGGCACTATACAGAGCAGGCAGTCTTGATCCCCATGGCTTCATGCTGGGTAAGAGAAGTCTGGGTGTGGACTGTGGAGTACACTCACTCACATACTGGGTAGGAGAAGTGCCTGGGCAGTTCGGGTTTTATGTATTTTCTCTTGTGCATGTTGTATATCATTTGTTCTCAGTGTATCTGGTAGCATTGTTTCAATAGAGAGAAAATGGCTGTACATACATACAGCATTCCCAACCAGAAGAAAGGGCCAAGCAAAACTTAGGAACAATCACACCATCTGTGTGACCTCACTCTTAGAATCCCAGTTACAGGAACTCACCAGTCAATTATCTGAACCCGCAAATCAGTGTGTGGTTTGTTTGGCTCACCATAGGGAGGGGCTGTCACCACCAACATGGACAAGATGACTGTGGGCCGGCAAGCATCATATTCCTTTAGCCGAGCTACTGTGACTTTCCAGGTGACTCCAAGACTTCCCATCCCAGATCATAACAGACTGAGGGCAAACGCTCAGCACGGTCTGACCCCATTGTTTTTATCCTTGGGGGAGGTATTTTGGAGCCAATTGCACTGTTTTAGGGTTTCTTTGAAAGTCATTTCTGGTCCAGGCTTACCACAAGGGGGCTGGGATGTGAACTGTTCCCCCAGAAGGAGCCTCCTTTGGCCTGGATGCTACCCAGCCTGAAGTGTGAGCTTGAGCCAGGTACCTGCTAGGCCAGCACTCAGAGCTCAAAGGTGCCTGCTTCATGTGTCTTTTGTACTTTTGTCTGTTGGGGCCACGATGAGAAATCAGGGTATAACTCAAGTATACTTTTTATAATAGGCTGAATGGACCTATTGAAAAAGCCACACATGGGCTGGAGAGATGGCTCAGAGGTTAAGAGCACTGACTGTTCTTCCAGAGGTCCTGAATTCAATTCCCAGCAACCACATGATGGCTTACAACCATCTATGATGGCATTTAGTACCCTCTTCTGTATACTGTATACATAATAAATAAATCTTTTTTTAAAAAAGAGAAAGAAAACCACATACAGTTAAAAGTAAATAATAAAATAAAGTCTCCTAGTCACAGGAAACCTTGGCAGAGACTAAGGCGTGAACACATTCTCACTCACATGAGTTCACTTTGTCACCTATAAAAGGGTGATGGTAACTCCTATCTCAAAGGGTGTGGTATATGTGCCAACAGGGACTGTTTCATTTCCAAAATTCAAATTGCTCTTAGCTCTGCCAGTGTTTTATATCCTGTTCAGTCTGACTCCAGACAGGAGGCAATTTAGTTTCATCCATTTGTGGGTGGTCCTCCCAAAAGCCTGCCTCAGGGACCTTGGACAGCTCACAGCTTTGAGGACTGAATTATTTTTGTGTCACTGTGACCAAGATACCTGGTAGAGACAGCATAAGTCCATCATGATCAGGAGGCATGGCAGTTAGAGGGTGTAGCAGAGGTTGTTCACACTGTGAAGAACCAGGGACCTGATGAAATCTTCAAATGCTGCTCCCTGATGAGCCATTTCCACAGCTAGGCACCACCTCCTAAGGGTTCTGCAGCCTCTAGAAACACTGCTGCCAGTTGGGAAACGAGTATCCAAATCTAGGCCTGTGGGGGATGTTTCAGATTCAAACCCCACAGAGACTAGCCCAGACTCTTCTCCAAACACGGTTGCCATGGAGATGCCCTTTGCTATGCCCTGTGGTCTTTTGGTGTCTTGGAATTAGGGTTCAATCTTTCTCTGGCATCATGGCTGGTCCAGCCCCTTCCTTGAGTTCTGTGAGTCTTGGGCTCTGAGACGTCCTTCCTTAGAGGATTTAAGCTCTGCCCGTCTCTAGCTCTGGGATCTTTCTCCCCGTCTGCTCACAGAGCTATCCTGACCCTTCCATGCCTCCCTGGATGAACTTCTTATGCATTTGGATTTTAAAGACTTAGCTTTGGACCTCTGGAGATGGCCCTTGAGAGACAGGGAGAACGACATGGGGGGAAACCAGGGGCAACTTCACTTGGTTTCATTCAGTGACTTCAGAGAGTGTAGAATGTTCCTCCAGGACTTTTACTCTAACACTGACCTTAGCCCCAAGGTCATGTCTGGGGACTAGGGCCAAGAATTCTTTCCTGTCATTTTTTAAAAATTAATTTATTTATGTGCATTAGCATATTGTCTGCATGTATGTCTGAGTGAGGGTGTCAGATCTTGGAATTACAGACAGTTTTGAGCTGTCATGTGGATGCTGGGAACCAAACCCAAGTCCTCTAGGAGAGCAGTCAGCGCTCCTAACCGCTGAGCCATCTCTCCAGCCTCTCCTGCCACTCTTGACCTGATATTTTTCTTGATGAGTGATAGTCTTAATATTGTGGGTGTCTTAGGGTTTCTATTGCTGTGATGAAATGCCACGACCAAAAGCAACTTGGGGAGGAGAGGGTTTATTTGGCTTCCATGTCCAGAGTAGCCATCGATCAAGGGGAGCCAACGCAGAAACTCAACCAGGTGGGAAGCTGGGGCAGCAGCTGATGCAGGGGCTATGGATGCTGCTTACTGACTTGCTCCTCAAGGCTTGCTCAGCCTGCTTTCTTATAGAACCCAGGACCACCCGCCCAGGTGCAGCCTCACCTACAATAGACTGGGCCCTCTCACATTAATCAGTAATTAAGAAAATGTCATACAGGCCTGGCTACCACCTGATCTTATGGAGGCATTTTCTCAGCTGACGTTCTGTCCTTCCATAACTCTAGCTTGGGTCAAGTTTACAGAAAACTGTCCAGTACAGTGGGATTCTTTCTATTCCCTCCCTCTCTCCCTCCCTCCATCCCTCCCTCCATTCCCCCCTCTCAAGGTTTCTCTGTGTAACATTGGCTGTCCTGGAACTCATTCTGTAAACCAGGCTAGCCTCAAATTCAGAGATCCAACTGCCCCTGCCTCCCGAGAGCTGGGATTAAGGGCATGTGCTGCCACCACCCTGAGCTAGCACCTCGGGTTCTAGAGCAGCCACAGCCACCTATGCTGTGCCTGGAGGGCTACCACCTGCTCCATGCCTCCCAGTGAACTGCCTCAGATATGCTGTTCTCTTGCTTCTGGGCTCCTGCTAGCAGGGGCCACTGGCCTCCTCCGCCTGACCTTTCTGCTGGGTTCAGTTCCACCCCCTAGTAAACTAGCACCATAGGGGTCTTGCGGTACTCATTTCATAGACACCAAAGATAACGCTCTGCTTATGCACTTCCTTTCTTTTCAGGGTCTCCCGTATCCCAGATTGGCCTTGAACTTGCCACGTAGCTGACAATGACCTTAAACTCCTGACTCTCCTGCCTCTAGCTCCCAAGTTCTGAAATTACAATGTGTGTTACCATTCCTGGTTCATGTGGCACTGGGAATTGAACACCAGGGTCTTATACATGCCAGGCAAGCACTATACCAACTGAAACACAGCCCCAGCTCTCTGCTGATGGTTTTTGAACTTGAAGCAGGATGAAAGCCTGCTCTTGGGATTTCTCTTCTTCCCAGATGATGTGGAACCCTGACCTCGGCTGAACACCTTCTTAAACACTGACTCATTGTCTTCCCCAATGCCTTATGTTCTTAGCCAAGCTCTGGCAAGAGACGTTTCGGGACACTAAACTCATAATGTCTGGGCCAGTTTTAGGGGGAGATAAAAATTGTCTCTTTCTAAAATTTCTGGGTGCTGCTGCTGGTTTGAAAACCCCAGTTGGGGAGCATTGCTCCATCTGGGCTCTGTTGACATTGGGGCAAGGTGATTGTGTTGTGTGTGGGGTGTTCACAAGCACCTGTCACCAATTTCCATGTCCTCTTGAGATGTGAGAAGCAAGTGTTTCTAGATCTGACACACAGTACATTTATTCATTTGTTTGGTGTGTGTGTTCTATAATACATGGGGAGGTCAGAGGGCAGAGGTCAGAGGTCAGAGGCAGTTTGTGAGAATTGTTTCTCTGCTTTCACCAGGTGAGTTCTAGGATTGAACTCAGGACCTCAGGCTTGGAGGCACATTGCCCATATGTGAGAGCCAAACTTATGTTTTAAGTTTGGATTACTACACCTCAGAGATCCATAAAACAAAATGCCTGTAACCTGTAAATGCTTGCCCAAGAGTATTTCAGATGCTTCCTGAAATGCTGGAAGTTGTTCATGTGAGATAACAATCCACGTGTTTCGACTCCTCTAAGTAAACAAGCTAACTTGACTCTGCTGCTGCAGAAAAGCCTGATCACGTGGAGGGGGAGGAGCATGGGCAGGGTGGATGCTTGCCCCCGACTGGACCTGCTGGGAAATGCACTGGCCTTATACGGTTACCTTTAAAGTCCCTGCAAAATGGGACTCGTAGACATTCTCTGAGAAACTGGGAATGGACCTGGTCAGAGTCCATCATCTCGGTCAGTATTTAATTAATTAAAGGCTGTGGTCTCCTCATTCTCAGCCGGTGCCATTAACATTTACCTGCTGAATTATCTTCTTGGCACTTATTTCTATCTATTTTTTGAAGATTTATTTATTTTTATGTGTGCGAGTGTTTTGCCTGCATAGAGGTGTGTGCGTGTGTGTGTGTGTGTGTGTGTGTGTGTGTGTGTGTGTGTGTGTGTGTGTGTACCACTGTGTGATTAGTGCCCACAGGGGCCAGAAGAGGGCATCAGTCTGGTCCTTTGAAAAAGCAGTGCTCTTAACCACTGAGCCATCTCTCTAGCCCCTTAATGTTTATTTTGGGAGACAACATATCACATAGTAGAGGCTGGCCTTGAATTCCAGACCCTCTTCCTAAGCACTGGGATTCCTGGCAGGTGTCGCCACACCCAGCTATAAATACAGTTCCATACCTGCTTTTTTCCAACTGATAACACGCTGCTCAGCGGTGAACTATCCTGGCAGAGGGGAGAAGCATGTCTTCTGCACACACAAGCTGTGTGGGAAGCGATGCTTAGTGTTACCATGTGACTCTAGTCCAGGTCCAATCCTCTAAATAAGTCTCCAGAGCAGGTGTGACAAGGGCCATGGGCTTCTTCTGAACCCCCAGGCTCAGCCGGTAGGGAGATAAGATCATTGTCTCTGTGATCTGAGCCTTGGAGAGCTGGTCAGGGATACAAAATGTTCCCTGAGCCCTACACCTTCATTTTTCTGCCACAGGCTCTGGGGCTCAATGAAGAGACCCAGAGCTTGAAGAAAGGGCTAGAAGGTGATGCTCCAAACCCATCTAGGGCTTTTGTCATCTGCTTTTTGTCAACCAGCTTTCCTGGCAGCCATGGCAAAGCTGGTTCCCTAGTGTTTTGGGGGGACATTGGCTTCTGCTGCTCCCATTTTCCCTGAGGTGCTCTGTCTCCCTCATGACTTGTCACCTGAGCTAGGAATCAGCCACTGTGCCCCACTTCCCTGAGTGGGATCTATTCTGGGGGCTGCTGAGATTGAAGTTGCCTCCGGAAGTTGTAAGGATGGCCAGGAGGCCCTCTCCAGCATCCTCATCAGCATCCTCTCCTCCCTCTTCCCATCTCAGTTGCTCAGCCGCCCAAGGGCCTAGGGGGACTCACTGGCTCTAGAGAGGCTTGGGTTAGCTACAGCAGTGGTTCTCTGGGTTGTGACACCTTTGGGGGGGATAGAACAACTCTTCACAGGGTCACCTAAGACCATTGGAAAACACAGATTTTCATTATGATTTATAACAGCAAAATTACAGTTATGAAGGAACAGTGAAAATAATTTTATGGTTGGGGGGTCACCATAACATGAGAAATTAGAGGATCACAGCATTAGGAATGTTGAGAACCACTGATCTAGACCAAGTGTGTTTCCTTTTTTTTTGTCCTGCAGAATGCTATTTAGTACAGACATATGTCTCTACTGCTGTGTACTGGAGCAGGCAGAGTCAGCCCTGGGACCTTTGCACACAGCTTTCTCCAATGGTGTCATCTTGGGAGCCAGAAAACAGCCATTTGCAAGCATTTAAACCACACACATCGGGGCTGGAGAGATGGCTCAGTGGTTG
>PVIH01009515.1:12110-81917 GCA_004025045.1 Sigmodon hispidus
AAAAAAAAAAAAAAAAAAAAAAAAAAAAAAAAAAAAAAAAAAAAAAAAAAAAAAAAAAAAAAAAAAAAAAAAAAAAAAAAAAAAAAAAAAAAAAAAAAAAAAAAAAAAAAAACCACACACATCATGCTCACCATGAGCACTACACATCACAGATACCTTTCCTCCAGAGAACAACATATCAGCCCAACCCTCATCCCTGCTGCTGCTGACTGCATGGGAGGGCCTGGCCCAGATGGTGACCCCCTATGACCAGAGTGCACTGAGGATCAAATGCAGCTGATGCCTCGGGAGACAGAGGGGACAGATGGAAAGAGTGTGTCTCTAGTGTGGTGGCTTATACCTGTAATCTCAGAACCTGGAGTTGGAGGCAGAAGGATCAGGAATTTTAAGGTCAGCCTCAGTTACATAGCAAAATTGAAGCCACTTTGGGTTATGTAAAACCGTGTGTGTGTGTGTGTGTGTGTGTGTGTGTGTGTGTGTGTGTGTGTGCGCGCGCGCGCGCGCACGCAGGTCTGTTTGTTTTTTTAGGCTAGTTTAGCCTTGTGTCAATTCTCCTGCCTCAGCCTCATGATGCTGGAATTTGTGGCTAAGAGCTAAGAAAGTCACTTTGGTCACAGTGTCTGCTTCTGCCTCACCTCCCTGTTTTTGTTTGTATAGTCCCATTTTCTCAAGAGCATCCTAAAGAATATAGCTTGGCAGATGGGGTGAGATATCAGAAGCTGACATAGGACACAGTTCAGGCCAGGACCTTCGATCCCCTGCCTGTGACCTGGGGGGTCATGAGGACTATGTTCCTGTGTGGGAGTGTTGCTGGTAGGTCCTTGCTCCTGCCCCCTCCTTCCATGGAACCTGCTTGCAGGGGGGCTATTTCTGGCTCAATCAGGAAGTGCAGGGCTCAGCCACCACCACCCCAGATGCTGGCCCAGGACTAATCCTGCTGCAAGCAGGTGTCATTGCAGCCACTTTTCCACGTGCTCTACAGCTGCACTGCACTCACTGTGACGCACGCCTGCAGATGCTCAACGCTACAGCTTAACCTTGTTTAAAATTCCAATTCTTTCTTGTCAGGATGGATATACTAAAATATATTAATATATGCAGGATGAATATATTAAAACAGACTCGTATTTATTTTGTGTGGACGAGTGCATGTGTACCATGTGTGGAGGTCAGAAGACCACTTTTGGGACTTCCATCATGGAAGTCCTGAGGTTCAAACTCTGGCTGTCAAGCTTGGCTGCAGGCCCCTTTATCCATTAAGCCGTGTTGTTGGCCCCAGAATACACATTAACATACCCCACCCTGATGTATTCCTCAGCCCCTGCCTGCCCACGGCACCCCAAGAGGCTCTTTCACTTCCCCTCCTCATTCCCTTGCCACTCAGCATCCCTTTCCCCGACCAGCAGGGTCTGCAGCGTGGACCTAGACCTGGGAAGGAAGGAAATGGAAGGCAGGAACACAAACAATGGAAGGACAAGACAAATCTCTCTGTTCAAGTCCTCCTCTGAGCTGTATTGTTACAGCCAATATTTACACAGAATCTCTGCCATGCTGGGAGAAAAGCGGGGTGGGAAATACAAGAGAATGTGGCAAGCCTTTGAGGGAGAGTAGCAGACAGGGTATGATTAATATGGAAATCTATCTGATATAGGTTGAGGGTCTGAAGGGTGTCACCTGCTGAGCTAAGGGAGCTACAGGAGAAGGCTGGAGGATGTCACCTGCTGAGCTGAGAGAGTCAAGCCAGACTAACAGGAGTCATGGATTAGCTACAAACAATAGGGACATAGCCTTCTGGCAAATGACTATCTGGGGTAAAGACTGCTGGCTAGCTATAGGACCTAACTTATAAAATATGACTAAGTTAGACTTTGGCTCCCAACACATCCCTAAGTACCTCTTGTGCCATCCACTCCTGGGATCCTGTAGTGCCCGCCCTCTGAGGTTTGGGTATGTCCTGTTATTGCAGGACTCCTAAATCTCACTACATCCTGTATTATTCCCCACTGCAGTGTAACCACGCACCTGCCTTGTCGCTGCTTGCTGGCTGGGTCTTGCCTTCCCGCCTTAAGCTCTTTCTAATCTTCTGCTTGGTCTGATCTTGAACTTGTAAATTTTCTGCTCTGTTTCCTTTCTGGATCTGTTGCTCTCCAGCTAGGCAACCCCACCCCTTCCAAGGATGAAAATGAACAATGCAGCCTCTCCGGGGCCAGGTGCTTCGCTCCCAAGCTCTGAAGACTTGCCTCACCCGGCTCTCACTGCCCAGCCAGCCCAAGGCTACGTGTGTACTTTCTTTGTACTCTCCCCCCCTTGCCTGGGGCTTTTAAGATCCCTGGACTCTCTATGCTCTTCTGAGCTGGTATTTCTTTTGTGTGAACACTTCTGGGGTTAAAGGGTGAGTATAGAAACTCTGCTTTTTATGTGAGTACTGGGGATTCGAACTCATGATTGTGTAGCAAGTAATTTACCCTTGGATCTATCTCCCCAACCCCTAATCTAGGGTTTCTTAAATTCCTGTCTCCCCTCTCTCCCTCATCCCTCCCAGCCTTGGGTCTCTTTGTTGAAGGTTGCCCTGGTCTCTGTTCTTGCTCTTCACTCCATTTCCTCTTTCTAAATGCAGTTTTTAGAGTTTTTCTTCACTTCCTCTATAGAATTTTAAATTCTGGAATGTGTACTTGAGTCCCCTGAAGCTTTTCTGTGTACTGTGTGTGCCCTTGTCCATCAGAGAGGCCTCTGTCCTCACACAAAGAGCAGGGGGTCCTGTTTTCCGGATTGGTTGTTTTTGTTTTGTTTTGTTTTGCCTGAGCAGTGCCCAGAATCCCATGGTTAGTTCAATCTGTCTGGAAGAAGACAGAGACTGGTGGTGTCCAGACTGGGGCCCCTTCACAGAGAAGCCCTGGGGTGGCTAACTCATACTTTTAGGTTTGACAGTGGAAGCAGATGGCTTCTGGCCGAAGCTTCCCAAACTCCAGAGAGGGTCTGGACCCCCTGGAGCAGTAACTTCTCATCAGGTCCTCCAGCTTATAAATAACGACACAGAGACTTCTTATTAATTACGAAAGCTCAGTCTTTAGCTTAGGCTTGTCTCAATGAGCTCTTACAACTTAAATTAACCCATCTCTATTAATCTATATGCTGCCACGTGGCATCATCTCTCTTCCATCTTGCTTCTCCTCTTTTCTCTCCATGTCTCCTGGCATCTCCTTCTTGTGTTTAGATTCCTTTTCCTCTTTTTCTCTTTCCCCAGAAATCCTGCCTAGCTATTGGCTGTTCAGCTCTTTAGCAAACCAACCACAGCAATATATCTTCCCACAGTCTATAAATATTCTACAACATACTTCACACAGTGCATAAATATTCCACAATATATTTTTCCCACAACAAAATATATTTCTGTGATTGGTTTAATAAAGAGCTGAACAGTTGGGGCTGGAGAGATGGCTCAGCGGTTAAGAGCACCGTCTGCTCTTCCAGAGGACCTGGGTTCGATTCCCAGCACCCACATGGCAGCTAACAACTGTCTGTAGTTCCAGTTCCAGGCAAACACCAAGGCAAATAAATAAAGTTTAAAAAAAAAAAAAAAAGAGCTGAACAGTCAATAGCTAGTCAGGAGGTATAGACAGTAGACAGGACTTCCGGGCAAATAGAGGAAGCAGGAGGAGACAATCGAGGCACAGAGGAGACGCCCACAAGACATGGAGGGGGTCAGACATACAGAATGAAAGAAAGATAAAAAGCTACATGGTAAAGTGTAGATTAATAAAAGTAATAAAAGCAGATTAATTTGAGTTATGAGCTCGTGGGACAAGCCTAAGCTAAGGCTGAGCTTTTATAATTAACAACAAGTCTCTGTGTTGTTATTTGTGAACTGGCAGCTCAAAGAAAAAATCTGACTGCCCCCCCCAGTACCATGTCCAGTGTGGACACATTGGTACCAAAAATGCTCTGATCACAGTAATGAGAATTTTGACTCTCAATGAGGCAAAACTGAATGGGTCCCTTGTGTGGGAAGAAGGAACCCTGTGGCTAGGCAGTGCTCGATGCTTGCTTAATTAGGCTCATTTTCTTCCCTATGGCATGGCTAAATGACAGTTCCCAGCTTCCCCTGCGACTGTGAAGGTCATGTGACCACAGGACCTGAGCTGACCAATTAAATATGAGCAGAGACCCAGGGGCCACTGCCACAGCTTTTCTGGTTGTACTGATTCTGGCCTCATTTGAGGGTGGCGGAGCCCCTGGAGGGAAGGAACTGGGCCTGCTGAACCTGAAATGGAATACCTCAGACAGTACACCAAGCCGAATATCCATGCTAACCTTGGGTTAAGCTATAGAGATCTGGGGTGTATTTGTTACAGCAGCCGGTCTATGCTGACTAGCTGAGACAGACATGCTTTCTTGAGTGTCGCCCACCACTTTCTCCTTCTTCTGCTCCCCTCACTGCTCCTCCCCCAGCCCCAGCTCATTGTCTGGATTGCAGTCTGTGCCAAGTCATGTGGGGTTGATATCTAAACAGTGTCAGGTATCTGCTAGCAAGGGAGAAGGTGGGAGCTGATTGGGAAGGGGTCCACGAACAGCCGCCATGTCAGTGAGCCACCCAGGTTTTTATGTTTATCGCCACCTTCACAGACTTTGACCTGCTGATGCATCTTGCTGGCCCTGATTTTAAATTCTTATGTGACCAATGGAGCACTATTTTATTTTTCTATCTTTTCAGGTATGTTTAGAAAGATCTTCCATCTACATGATTATAAAAATAGACATAGGCCAGCAAGATGGCTCATTCCTCAAAGATGGCAGCCTCCAAGCCCAATGGAGTCTGATCCCTGGGACCCACTTCGCAGGAGAGTTCTGACTTGAAAAGTTATTTTCTGTTTTCCTCATATACTGTGGAGGGTATTGGAGCCCCTGTAGCTGGAGTTACAGGCAGTTGTGAGTTGCCTGACATGGGTGCTAGGAACTGGATTCAAGTTTTCTGAAAGAGCACCGTGTGCTCTTATCTGCTGGACTGTTTCTCTAGCCCCAGGTTGGTGAATTCAGTATGGAGTTCAGGTTGACCTTGATGTCCTGGCAATCTGGTTTCAAACTTTTGTGAGTGGTAGGATTGCAGGTGTGTGCCACCCATGCCTGCTTTTTACTTACCTTAAAAAAATGTATAGCTATTGTTTGGTTTAATACTAAATTACTTATTTACTTTAAAAACGAAACAAAACAAAACAAAACAAAACAAAACAGGATCTCACTGCTTAGCCCTGGCCTGAGAACTTGATCTATAAACTGAGTTGGTCTTGAACTTACAGAGATCTACCTGTCTCAGCCTCATAGTGCTGAGATTCAGGGAGTGCACATCACACTTTGCTCCTTGAATAATTTCAACTTACATGGCTTTCCTTCAGTATCTGCAGGGGATTGCCTTCCCCACAAAAGATACCAGAGCCTGCAGATGCTTATTTTCATAAAACGGCACGATATTTGCATATGACCTAGGTGCATCCTCTCCTATAGTTTAAATTGCCTTAGATTTCTGCTAAGATCTGATACAATGCAAATGCTATGTAAATAAGGGATAATGGCACAAAAAAGTCTGTTCATATTTAGTACAAATGCTGTATTTTTTTTTAACAGTAGTTTGGATTAAACGTTTGCTGACTCCATGGCTTTGGAGCTCACAGATACAAAGGATTGACTGCTTCGCTGCTGGTGTGCTGGCTCCCACCTAGAATTCCA
Source organism: Sigmodon hispidus (assembly GCA_004025045.1). Taxonomy (NCBI): domain Eukaryota; kingdom Metazoa; phylum Chordata; class Mammalia; order Rodentia; family Cricetidae; genus Sigmodon; species Sigmodon hispidus. The sequence goes on from PVIH01009515.1 coordinate 17,832, forward strand.
GCCCAGGAAAGGTGGAGGTAGGGGGTGAAGAACTTGGGTCAGTTTTGGTTACCTGAGACCTTGGTTGAAAACATACAAAACCGCCAAACAAAGAATTTAAACCTGACTCCCACGTGTAAGATAAAAATAATAAGTTAGTGTTCTGCTCATGTCTCTGGTTCCTCTCTGATTTTAAATACTGCCTCATCTGAGATGGAATCTGTGTAGCCCAGCCTCTGGGAGAACAAGCTCACTTCCTACTTAGGGATGACCTTGAACGTCCTTTGTTGTTGTTTTTCAAGACAGGGTTTCTCTTTGTAGCCTTGGCTGTCCTGGAACTTGCTCTATAGAGCACTTGCCTCTGCATCCCAAGATCTGGGCTAAGGTGTATGCCCCCACCACCCCGTGACCTTGAACTTCTGACCCCTGCTGCCTTCCTCTCCCAGTGTCATTAAGCCCAATTCACCTTCAGTTTGCTCATTTATTCATTTATTATTTATTATTTATTTTTCAGACAGTGTCTCATTGTATGGACCAGGTTGGCCTCAAACTCCGGGTGTTAGGACTGAAGGTGTGAGCCACCCTGCCCAGCTCTGTGTGTTCGTGCTCACGTGTACGTCCATGTGCACACGTGGAGGTCAGGGGACATTTGGAAGGGTTGTTCGTGCTCTCCTACAGTGGGGGTCCCGAGGCTCAGAACTCCCAAGGGCCACCAAGCTCTGGGCCTTTACCCTGACGCCCCACCATGTTTTCAACTTTTTAATAACTATTTGTCGCTTTTCATGTTTCTAGCTCTATTTGTAAATTCGGTGGTTCCAACTGTCTGTTCTGGTGTCCAGCTTCAGCTATACCCCTTCTCCAGCAACCCTGGGGAAGAGGTGTTGATTTCTGTCACCATGTTGATGGTCCTCTAGAAACCTGTAGGCACCTCCGTTTCCATCCAGGGTTGTTGTTGCCCAGTATTGTGTTGCGGTAATAGCAATGTGTTCTCCTTCCCCTGAGTCTGGGTTTCACTGGCTGTGACCTCGCTGTCACTGACCTAAATTCTGTCTCTCATATTTCTCATAATTTTGTAGTTGTAATTTGTAGGGCATCACCAACTTTTTTTCTTTGATATTGTTTATATTCACTTATTTAATGTGTGTGTGTGTGTGTGTGTGTGTGTGTGTGTGTGGTGTTCAGAGGACCACTTGCAGGGCCATTCTCTCCTCCTATCATGTGGTCATCGGGCTTTGAAGCAGGTGCTGACCTGTCCCGCTGACACAGTGACCAGCCTTTTTCCTGGAGGGCTAGACAGAAACTATTTCGGATATGTCAGTTCTGACTGCCTCTATGGCAGTTCCTCAGCTGAGCTATGGAAGTGAGAAAGCAACTGAAGTGAATGAGCACTGGGGATGGGAGCCCCTGCAGCGCTGTTTGCAGACCCCGTGTGCAGGCTTGATCGGGCTTGCTTTTCACAGGGGATAACATGGTCTTCTGCTCCAAGACACTCAACGTCCATGATCCTAACTGCATCTTAACTTGAAAAAAACAAAAAAGAGATCAAACCTCAAAGCCCTGGTAGTTCAGATACCACCATATTTTTGGGGAAGTGTAGAAACCGAGAAGTGAAAGTCTTGGTGGTCACTTTCTGTCCTCTTAACAAAGGCGAAGCTTCCTACTACCTTCCCAGAAGCCGAGGGTAAGGGCCCTGGGCCTGTGGCATCCCCAGCCAGGGGATGCCTCCACCCTGCTCCACATGTGTGTCTGCACAGGGGAAGGTCAGAGATCTGACATCCACTCCTCCTCTAGTTGGCTGGGCAGCCTCTGGGGGCCCTGAATGGCTGAGAGGGTAGAGAGACATCCCATAGGCCAGTTCAGTTTCATAGGGGCTGATGGTGATGACCTTGACAACAGCCACGAGAGCCAGGACTCTCTGAGAACCTCCTTCCCGTTATTTCTTGTAACAAGGTAGACAGCACCAAATGGATTTTTAAAAGCATTTTTATTTATCTGGCATGAGTATGCGTGTCTGTACACATGTCTGCTCACACTACAGTGTGTGTGGTGGTCTGAGGACAGCTTGCAGAGTCCCCAGGATTGAGTTCACTGGTTGTCAGTGTCTGTGGCAGTTTGTGTCATCTTATGGGCCCCCAGAGGAATCTTACATGACCCCTAGTAGTGAATTGTGGTTCATACCTATGATCCCAGCACTTGGAAGGTAGAGGCAGAAGGAATCAGGAGTTCAAGGCCAGCCATGGTTGAGTGAGAGCCTGTCTCAAAGTAAGTCAACCAGCCAACCAAGAAAAACCAGATTTAAATGCTCCAGAAGGAAGAGAAGGGATCAGAGACTGATCATTGTGCCCTGGGTGACATGTCAGTCCCTCTAGTGACAGGCAGAGGCATCTGGGGCAGGGCTCCAGGCATCCCCAAGGACGCTCCTTTGGTCCCTCTTTCCAAGCCTCTTTCTTTGTTTCTTTTTATTTGCAGTCAGCACCTTGCTCAGCCTTCTCTGGGACATGCCACTGTGGGTGGGGGTGGGGGAACCACAATCCCAGCTCTCGGGTTCCTTCTAGTTATTTGCTCTATCACCCACTAGGTGGCGCTCTCAGCCACGTGGTGCCTGGCTGTGGGCTCCCAGTGGAGCACAGCTGATTCGGGGTGGGAGCAGGAGAGGGTTTAGTGGAGGATGCTGCGGGCAGGAGGGAGAGCTGGGCTCAGAGAGCAGGGGAACCTCGTTCTTGCTTCTTTCTGGTGTAGCTTTAAGGAGGCACCGTGGCTCAAACCTAATTGGCCATCAAGAGGGGTCTCCTAGATGACCCCTCGCTCCATCAGGGTGTCCCCCGAGGAGGGCTGGGACAGGGAAGGTTTTTATTTTTCCCAGGCAGCCAGAAGGGTATCAGCACAGCAAGGCATCTCTCAGAACTTGATTTGTGTCCCCTGTTACTTGGGGACATGTTGGACGGGTGACTGACACGCACCAGAGACGGTGGAATGGTGATTGATCAGTGGATATGCCTGAGGCAGCAGAGGAGCCGGCTGCGCTCTGGGACATACGTGCTCTGTCTGGCAGTTTCTCGTGGCATCCCAACCAGATCCCCTTCTGTGGAGAAGGGTCCTCGGCTGAGGGAGCCACCGTGTCTGTCAGGCTCTGGACATAGACCACACTCCTGTCTTAGTCTTTTTCTCATGCTGATAATATGATTCTACAGGCTGTGTAAGCCGTCAAGAAAAGAGGTTAATTTTGGCTCATGGTTCTGGTCCAAGGTCAAGGGGCCTGCATCTATGATGTTCTTGTTGGCAGAGTCCTGAAGAAGCACAGGGCATCACGTGCTAAAAGGCAGGGTGCTCATGAGATCTAGCCAGCTGGCTTTTATAACAGCCACTTTGGAGATAACCCATTAACTCATCAGCCCATTAATCACAGGAGTGGATTAATCCACTGGGGAGGGCAGAGCCCTGCATCTCCTAATCTCTCCTAATGGGGATTAAACTTTAACACTGGTTTGGAAAGCGATAATCTGTACTCTGTTCCCATCCTTTGTCCTCATCCTCTGGGGACTTGTCCCAACCAGCCATCCTCTAGCAAACCCTGGTCCCAGGCTCTGCTCCCAAGCAATCAAAGGTAGGGGTCAACAGAAGATCTTTCCATGCAGCCTTGCAGAGAGACATCTATAAACATGGGACCCTTCTCAGTTGATGGGCCCTAGGAAGGGACCTGCCTGGTGACTGGTGACCAGGAGTCCATTCTTGGCAGTCCCTGGAATAGGATGGCAGAACAGATGCTCAGGCTTGGGATGGCCAGGGACAAAATTCAGGTGACCAGAGATGTCATAACTTTAGGGCAGTTTCCTGGTATTTAAGAACTACAGGGGGCGGGGTTACAGAGGATGCAGATGCAGAGTAGACAAGGAAAGCTGAGCCATAGACAAGGAAAGCTGAGCCTGGCTGACAGCATCCGAAGGGTTCTTGGCATAGCTGTAGGAAGCTCTCCCCATCCACAGCAGAACAGGACCTCAGGATTGAAGTAGTGCCCAGCCTACAGAGGATCCCTGCAGACCCCTTGCTGCTATGGTGATGAAATCCCCGAGGCAGGCTTACATTTATGGGGAGGCATCTCAAAGGCTGAAAGTTCAAAGATCATAGTGCAGGCTCAGGTGAGGGCTCCCTTGGCCATCCCACCTCAAGGTATTCATTCCCTAAGCAGAGGGAATATACAGGGCTGAGTGAACACATCCCCAACAGGACCAAATGCAAGCTTTTACAATTCTCTCAAGAATTACCAATGGTTTTCAGGCAGTTTTCTTAATTCTTCCTGAGTGCACCTCTCCATAGGTCTAAGGATCTTCCACTAGGCTGTGTGGTGTGTGTGTGTGTATGTGTGTGTGGTGTGTGTGGTGTGTGTATGTGTGTGGTGTGTGTGTGTGTGTGGTGTGTGTGTGTGTGTGTGTGTGTGTGTGTGTGTGTGTGTGGTGTGTGTGTGTTTGTGTGTGTGGTGTGTGTGTGTGGTGTGTGTATGTGTGTGGTGTGTGTGTATGTGTGTGTGTGGTGTGTGTGTATGTGTGTGTGTGGTGTGTGTATGTGTGTGGTGTGTTTATGTGTGTGGTGTTTGTATATGTGTGTGTGTGTGTGTGTGTGTCTCACATGCATGTGTGGGGCTGGAACTAGAGGCTGATGTCAGGTGGTTAATCCTAGGCACCACAGAATGGAAGAAGAGAACTGACAGGCTCTCTTCTGATCTCCATAAGAGGTCCTGGTACCCATGGTTACACACACACACACACACACACACACACACACACACACACACACACAATTTTATTATGAGAGAGAAAGGAAGAAAGAAAGAAAATGACGGTCCAATCAGGCACCCGCCAAGGGAAAGCAATAGTTCCTTGCCCTACTCTCAGACCTGAACCTGCTCAACCTCCAAGAGCCATCAACTGAGAAGGGTCCCGTAAGTATGGGTGTCCCTACATACAGGGACTGCACAGCACACAAGGGCTGTGCACCAGGTGTCACACTCAATGACATTTGAACAGAGATGTATGGCAAGCCTAAAGTAGGGGTGTTCGCAGGGCTGGTTGCTTTTGGGCGCCTCAAGGGAGAGTCTTCTCTGGGCCTCTTTCCTCTCTGCGGGTAGTTCCCTGGCAATCTTCTGTATTCCTTTAATTGTCAATGCATTGCTGTGGTCTTCACCTTCATTCTCCCGTGATGCTCTCTCTCTCTCTCTCTCTCTCTCTCTCTCTCTCTCTGCACTTGTGTCTCTGTCCAAATGTTAGCTTTGCATCTGGCACAGTTGTGATGGGTTAGAGATGGCCTCTTCTTATGTGGTCAGCTCCCAAGACTCTTTGCAATCAAATCGCAGTCACAGGTTTTGGGAGTAAGCACGTTGACGTCTTTTGGAGCAGACATTCACAGGAGGGGCATCTGCATGGCCTCTAGCAACCACATGTTGGGGAAACCCTGTCAGTTCAAGTGCTGGGCAGAGACGGGATGGGAAGGCCAAGGGTCACACCTGTGAATGGTAAGGAGAAGACTGAGCAGGAGTGCGCTGGGACACTTTCAGGCCCCAGAGGATATGAAGGGGAAGGTGGGTGGCCAGGAGGAAAGGCCTCCTTCTGTAGCGCTGACGTAGGTCCTGGATGCCCAGCAGGGGGCGCTAAAGCAAAGACTCTGTCCCGTTTACTTTCTTATGGCTGTGGTAAAACGCCATGACCAAAGCAGCTTAAAGAAGAAAGCATTTAATGAGGGCTCAGAGTTCCAGAAGATCGGAGTCCATGACCATCAATGGCAGTGAGTGTGACAGCAGGTAGGCATGAGGCTGGAGCGGAAGCTGAGAGCCTACATTCTGGTCCCCAAGCACAGGGCAGAGAGAGCTCTAACTGGGGATGGTGTGGGCTTTTTAAACCTCAAAGCCTTCCCCCAGCTGGACACCAAGCATTCAAATACAGGAGCCTATAAGGGTCATTTTTTTTGTTCAAACTACCATACTGTGTTTCTAAAGTCCCACCTAAGAAGAAAATGCCACCCCTACCCCCATACACATTCTGTTCTCTTTCTCTGTGGAGGGTGTGGCCTTGGCCCAGATTCTGTGACCTCACTATGGAGATTGAAAGCTCACTGCCTCTGCCTCCTAGAGCTGGGATCAAAGGAATGGGCCATCACTGCCCAGCAATTAATTTCTTGAGACAGAATTTCAATATGCAGCCCTGGGTCCCTCTCATGAGCTATTTAAATCAGCCTGGCCTTGAACTCACACACATCTGCCTGAGTCTGCTTCCCAAGTGCTGGGATTAAAGGCTTTTGGCACCAAACCCAAGCCTGTCACTTGTTTTGACAATTTGTGAATTTTCTTAGGTGAATCTGGGGATGGAACTCAGGGTCCCCTACGGCCCCGAGTCCTGCCCCCAACCCTCACAGCATCTTGTGCTAAGTGTATGCACATTATTGATATTTTCCTAAACCGTGTACTTTCCAGGTGTTCTAATTTGCTTTTTGTTTCTGTGAATAAACATGAACCACAAACAGTGAGGAGGGAAGAATGTATTATATAGTCTGATATGGGGGAGGTCAAGGCAGGGGCTGAAGCAGGAACCATGGAGCTCTGCTTTCCTGCTGGCTCCCTCTGGCTTACTTGGTTACTTTTCTTATCCAGATTCACCTGGCCGGGGTGGGTGGTGGTGGTGGTGGCAGTGCCCACAGTCATCTGGGTTCTCCCACATCAGAGTGATGCCCCATAGGACAATCTGATTAAGGCAATTCCTCAACTGAGATTCCTTCTTCGTAGGTATGAGTAGGTTTGTGTCAAGTAGACAAAAAACCAACACTAACCAGCACCCATGCAAGGAACTGTTTTTTTGTACAGAACATGACCGAGTTTTCCTTTCTGCTTGTGTTTAGAGGTTGATCTTTTATCTTTGAAACTTTCATACATCGTGTGTGTGTGTGTGTGTGTGTGTGTGTGTGTGTGTGTGTGTGTGTGTGTGTTATGTGTGCACTTGCTCCTGTGCTGCTGCTGTTAAGGGTGGTGTGGTTTGTCAGGTCCAGTTCCTGAGACTGGGGTTGGATGTTAATCACAGAGGGGTCTGAGGAGGAATTCATAGGAAGGGCGGGTTGATGGACTGGTACTGTGGTGGGCAACTGGGACTGAGCTATAAGACAAGAATGATATAGAATACATCCCACAACCCTCCCCCCAGAGGGGTGTGGCCACGTTACTTTTACCCATCACTTCTCGGACACTCTCTGGTACACTAACTCCCTGGTTCTTGGAGCTGATGTTTCTTCTGGATGAATGGGGCCCTTACACTTCCGAGGGTTCCAGGTGAGCACAGTGCATATACCGTCTGTGCTGGGTCAGGGATATGAAACAGGAGGGTTAGGCTTCCCTGTGTCTGCAACCATGAAAAGCTAAAACCTAAATGGAACCAGTCTACATGTCCATCAATGGATGAATGGATAATGAAAATGAGATACACAGACACAAAATAGATTATTCAGTTGTGAAGAAAAATGAAACCATGGAATTTACAGGAAAATAGACGCGTCTGGAAAGTACAATATTAAATGAGATGACCCAGATTTAGAATGATGAAAAGCACATGTTCTTCCTCAACTGTGGATCCTGGCTGGCCTGTGATGTATCTATGTATGTATGTAAACAGGTATATGTATAGGGAAACCCTGCTGAACCCCAAAATCCTGAAAGGAGAATAAGAGGGGATATTAGATGATGAGGAGGCATAGGAGGTGGACGAAAGGATATATGGGACATGGAAATGAGAAAAACCTGGCCCTCGCGGGGTGGGGTGGGGTGGGGAGGTGGGATGGGGAGGGGGGGCAGACAGTGGAGGGAAGGCGGATAAAGAAGAGAGAGAGGAAGGAAGATTCACAAATCAATCACACAGCAGCGTCTAGACATTACAGTCACATTTAAACTAAAACAAAAACAAAAACACAAGAAAAGAAAGAAAGCTCACTGGGTGTGGTGGTGCACGCCTTTAATCCCAGCATTTAGGAGGCAGAAGCAGGTGGATCTCTGTGAGTTTGTGGCCAGCCTGGTCTGTATAATGATTTTCAGGCCAGCCAAGGTTAGATAGTGAGACCGCGTTTCCATAAAAGGGAACATTTTATGTATTTGTTTGTTTGTTTTGTTCCAAATGAGCACTCTGATGACATAGCACAATTATTTTATCTGCCCATTTTGTTTTTGATTTTATTAAATTAAGTGGCTGGATTGTGTATTCTGGGTCTATTTGTCTCTCTTTGCTATGCTGTCTGTTCTTCACTCAGGAAGAGGCTAGCAAGACTCCTGCTTGGGAAAGCTCTGCCTCCCTTGGGCTTGTTCTTTGAGATGGCCCAGGCTTCTTTTAGCCTTGATTTTTTCCCATTTGCATTTTAGGATTCTTTTCTTCAAGCCCCAGTTGGAATTCGACTGCAATTGCATTAACTTTATGGGTTAATTTAGAAAGGATTGATGTGTTTATGGCACTGAGCCTTTCAAGCCACGAGCTGCTATATATCTCTGTTTATTCCTGGTGTCTGTGCCCGACAGTTGTATTTTGTAACGTTCTTCACAAAGGCCCCACACAGCTAGTTTTTCTGCTACTATGGTACCTTCTTTGTTTGTGTTTCCTAATTGGTTATTGCCAGGCACAGAGACATTACGGACTATTTCCTATGTATGTTCATCTTGTATCCAGGAGTCTTGCTAGACTTTTATTAGTTTTCAAGGTTTCTTAAAATTCTTGGATTTTCTGTGCCAACAATCATGACATCAGCAAGGAATCGAAGCGTATTAGTTCCCGCCACCCATTGTTACACTGCTTTTTTTTTTCTTGTCTTATTAAATTGGCAATGACCTCAAGCCAAATGCTGAATAACAGACCAAATTCTGGCTCTTCTTTTTCATTAACTGTAATGGCAATAATTTAAATATTTTAACGATGAATATAATATCTGAAGACTTGAGAGATGGTTCAGTGGTCAAAAGCATACGCCTCTTTCAGAGGCTCCACATGTTAGCTCACTGTCTGTAACTCCAGTTCTAGGGGATCCAATGTCCTGTTCTGGACTCTGAGGACACCTGCACTCACACATGCACATTATATATACATGATTAGAGATAAATCTTTTAAAATTATGTTATCTGCTCTGAAGGTTCTGTTTATTCTTTAGTGATAGGTACTAGACTCCCAGCCTCATGTATGTGCTTCGCCACTAAGCTACATACTGACCCTATGATGAGTGTCTAATATTTTTACTAAACTCAAGTGGTTCTGTTTTACTTTAAGTGTTTATCAAAAATAAACATTACATTAATTTTTAAAATTATTTTTATTTTATGTGAGTGGTCCACTTGCATACCTGGTACCCTCAGAGGCCAGAAGAGGGCATCTGATCTCCAGGAACTGGAGTTACAGACAGCTGTAGCCATCATGTGGGTGCTGAAAACCTAACCCAGGCCCTCAGGAAGAGCAGCCAATGCTTTTAACTGTTGATCCATCTCTCTAGCCCCATCAACATTATGTCATGTTACAAGATTTTCTTTACCTACCGAGACAGATATTTCCTGCTTCCTTGCCTCTCTCCCACTTTGTATCTCAGGCTAGCCTCAAACTCAACATCCTCCTGCCTCAGTCTTCCAAGTGTGTGTCTGTAATACTTCCTAAATACTTTTTCTAAAATCCATGCTTCCAGGCTTGAGCTAATCTCAGCCTGGTTCTGATGTACATATTTTAAAAGTGCATCACACTGAATTTATTCTGCTCATATTTTACTTAAGATCCTGAATCTATGTTTAAAAGTGGAATTGTTTGTAATTTTATTTTCATGTGCTGTCTCCATCCAGCTGGCAAACTAGTCATTCCTCCCTCCTAAAATAAGTCAAATCTGCCTTTTATGTTATTTTAAAATGTGTGCAGTTCTAACGTTTGATGTTCATCATAATAAGCTGCTGCACTGTTGGGCCTAATGGGTTTTGCCTGTCTACAGGTCCCCTCCTTTGTTCCCACTGCCCATGTCTTTGTTTTGCTTTGACCAGACTTGCTGGAAGTTTCCTTATTTTATTTAGTCTTTAAGAAACAGACATTTGATTGTTGGATGTTTCAGGGAGCCCAATACATGTGCTTTTTCTTTTTTTTTTTTTTAAAAAAAAATTTATTTATTTAATTATTTGCCTTGGTGTTTGCCTGGAATTGGAACTACAGACAGCTGTTAGCTGCCATGTGGTTGCTGGGAATTGGACCCGGGTCCTCTGGAAGAGCAGTCAGTGCTCTTAACTGCTGAGCCATCTCTCCAGCCCACTTACCTTCTTCGTCCCCCTGCCCCCACCCCGAATTTGTGTATCACTTAAGAATTAAGACAATGGGATGGCTCAGTGAGATGGCTCAGCAGGAGTATTATACCAGTGTTCTCTAGAGGAACAGAACTTACAGAACTCTCTCTCTCTACATATATATATGTAGGGCCCGGTTGGCCCTTGCACAACTTGCTGGAACATTTTATTGCACCTTCGCCACTTATGCTAATTAGGCGTCGAGTAGTGACCTATCTGATGTGCTTATGCTAATTAGACATCGAGAAGTGACCTATCCGATGCGATCCCTGAATACGCTAATGAGCCATTATTTTGGACCAATCACCAGCTATATGCTAATGAGGTATTACTTTGGGACCAATCACGTGTCCTGGCTTCCCTATATAAGCAGGCTGCATCTCAGGCTTGGGGTCTTCTTTCCACCATTCTCAACTGAGCTGTACTCCAATAAAGTGTGATCCGAGAAGAATCGTGCGTGTGGTGACTCGTAATTCTGCAGGACAGAAAGAGGCTGGCCACATCTATATATATATTACACATGCATATCTCTATGTATGTATATATGTATACATGTATCTATCTATCTATCTATCTATCTATCTATCTATCTATCTATCTATCTATCTATCTATCTATGAATGTTATACAGGCTGTGGTCCAGCCAGTTCAGCAATGGAAGGTCCAAGAATTCAGTGTTGTTCAGTCCATGAGGCTGCATGTCTCAGCTGTCTTCAGCACACACCGGATTCTCCGAGAAGTGGGCTGCTCTAAGCCAGTGAAGGATGGACTGACGGCAAAAAGGAGAGCGGGCAGACAGACGGCAGGCTTCCTTCTTCATGTCTGGCATGAAGGCTGCTGGCAGAAGGTGTGGCCCAGAGTGAAGAGAGTCTTCTCACCTCAGAAGACCTGAATAAAAAGTGGATCTTGTGTAGGGAATGGGCTCTGAAATGTCAGTTCATGCACAGGAACATAGAACAATAGTCTGATCCTACTGCAAGAGCCTCCACAAACTGCCACGCCATTTGACAGTCATCTACCTATGGAGGGTTTAGTTCCTTTACATGAAGGCTCCTCAGCAGTTGTTTCTGAGTCAGTGAGACTCAGAGAAACTCCAAATAGCTCTGGTTATCCTTCTTTGTGGGTCTCCTCCTCATGATCCTGATCCCTTTGCTCAGATACTCTCTCCTCTCTCTCTTCAGCTGGACGGGAAGCTCCACCTGGTGCTTAGCTGTGGATCTCTGCTTCTGCCTCTGAGGGACCAGGCCCTACCTCAACTGGATATGCCGGATTGAACTGACCTACCTTGGGACTCCTTGCCTTCCTTGGGGAATGGATGGGGAGATGAAGTGTGTGTGGGGGTGCTGAGGGAGGACTGGGAGGAGGGAAGGGAGGGGGAGCAGTGGTAGATAAAAAAAAGTGGGTCTTCCCACTTCAATGATTTAATTAAGGAAAAAAAAATCCTTCACCGATGTATCCAGCTACTTGGATTTTAGTTAATTCTGGATGTAGTCAAGTTGACAACCAAGAACAGCCACCACAGAGGTAAAGGCACTTGCTACTAATCCTGATGAGTCAGCTTTGATCCTGGAACTGCATGGGGATAGGAGAGGATCAGCTCCTAAGGGCTGACCCTCTGACTTGTGTACATGTACGCAGGGCAGGGCAACCGCTGCCCACTCCTGTTCTTTGGAGACCGTGCTATCAGGCTTGGTCTGCTCCGTAGTGATGGGCATCGGAAGAAACAGGGCTGGGGAAGGAAACTGGGAGCCAGCTGGATGGCAAGTTTTGTTTCTCTGTCCAACGAGGGAACCACTCCTGTCAGAACATCGGTGACCCCACGTGGAAGAGAATCCCAGGGAAAACCCCATACAAAATGCCTCTATACTTTTAAACCCCAATTTTTAAAATAATTATTTTTAAAAAGGTTTTGTTTTTATTTATTTTTTTATGTATAGGTGTGTCTGCAAAATGTGTGCAGTTGCTTGCAGAGGCCAGAAATGGGCAATGTATTCACTGGAGCCGGAGTCATAGCTGGTTGTGAGGTGCCCAACACGGGTGCCTTAGAATCAAACTCTGTTCCTCTGCAAGTGCAGCCAGTACTCTTAACCATCGAACCAGCTGTTAATTCTTCTTGTTAAAAGGATTTCCTTTAATATTATTTCTTTTCTTTGATATTTTTTTCCAGGTTCCTTGGTTGAACGCTCCAGCCTGTTTCCACCCCCTTTTTTCTTAATATAATAGAGTTAAGGGTGTAAATTTAGAACTATGTCCCCAAGCACTTGAACTGCATTCCACCGGTTTTGAAAAGCAATACTTAGGCAGATGTGTGGTTCTAAATATTTTGTCATTTATTTGCAGGTTTCTTTATGATCACTAGCTATTTAAGGCAGATTTCTCATCTCTAAATGAGTGAGGTTAAAATGAAAATAAAACTACCTGGTTTTCTAGTGTTATTGTCATGCCACACCCCCAAAACCCCAAGGTGGGGCCTTCCACATTTCCGAGCATTTGACCACCGAAATTGTCAGTTCATATATCTCCTTAAGCACTTAAAAACAGCACACGCTGTGTGCTGGCCAACAGTGCTACATGGTATAGCTCAAGTGCGTTAATTGTGTCACTCAGACAGATGCAGTCTTCTAATAGCTCTGCACTTGATCCTAAAACCAGATGTGTGCAGCACTCTGGTCATCTCAGTACCAGGGAAACTGAAGCAGGGAGGTCAGTCTTGGGCTGTGTAGGGAGAGCTTTATCTACCCCCATTCTAGACTGAGTGGGAAAGAACTCACCTAGCATTCTTGAGGCTTCATGTTCAATGCTTAGGGGAGAAATACATAGATATGTGTATCTCTTTATAGATATATGCTCACACACATTTACATACAGCCATACATATGTGCATATATGACATGCACATTTATAATACATGTGTATATATTCACAAACATATACATATGCATATATATAAATATATACACACAAGTATTTATATATGCCCATTTATTGCTAACTGGAGGGCCAGTCTCCAGTAGCCCAGGGTATGCAAAACATCTGTGAATACAGTGAGGGCTAGACTTTTCTATCTGAGGAGAAATACACTTTCTGATGGTAACCTCTTTTACTTCCTCTTGAAAAATCTCTTTCTGGAAATCTGTCTCCACACAGCTACATCCTTTACATACATCTACATAGCTCTCTTACTCCTGCCCAGCCACCCACCGCTATACATGGTTACATCTCTTTTTATACAGCTTCGTCTTCCTTGTCTCAACACAGCTACAACCTCTCCACCCAGTCACATCTCTTCCTTCACACACATCTCTGTTGTCACACTTACATCTCTCACACTTCTCTCTACATCTGTCATGCACGTTTCTCTCTCTACACACTCAGCTACATTTCCCTGTATAGCAAAAACTCTGGACAAATGAATCACATTTTCTGAGTCATACAGCATTTCTTGGCTAATCAATAAGAACCAGAGCCGTTATGAGCCCACGGTTTCTCTCATGCTAGGGATGTCACACTGACCAGCCAGTGAGCAACACGTGGCCACATGTTTAACCTGAGTGAGTAACTTTGAAATCTAGGACTTAAACAATAAACAGTTAATTGCTGAACCGTGAGTCTTGTGTTGGAGGTTGGAGTAGGTGCAGAAAGCCAATTGCTGCAGGGGATTATGTCTCCATGTCGTCAGCCTAACTTTGGTTCAACAAACAGACACCTGGGAACTTGTCTTTGTACAATTTGTCTTCAGGGGCAACCAGTCTATTTTGGATTAGAAAAAGCTGACTTTGTAGCTGAGAATACTGTTATATTCCTATGTCAGCTTGAGTTTATAAAAAATATTCTAGTATTACTTATGTTCATCAAAATTATACAGTTTAAACAGAAATCATCTTCCTGACCATCCACAGCAATATGTGTGCTCAATAAATGGGATATATTCACCAGATAAACACACAAACAGTGGGAAAGTACCCATAGCTCTTTTTAGGGAAGAGACGTAGTGGCACATGAGAAAAATTACAGACAGAAGCAACCAGTCATTCTGTGTGTAACCTCATGGTCTTTGCCAAGTGGGGCTTTTCATCAGAAAGTTATTCATCTAGTAGATAGACCTATTGAATATTAGCTGCTATCTGCTATATAGTCCCACAGCCTCTGGCACTTATCTGTGAATATACATACACATGCTGCTTGCTAGACACACACATACTCATGATATGAAGACAACACACTGTTGTCTATTTGTCGGGTTTAATGCTTTCTGCCATAGGTTCTTATTTCTATATTACCAGATAATGCTGTAGAATGATCCTTTTGTACACTGTAAAGATTTGTCACTCGAATTGGTTTAATAAACAAGATGACTGGCCAGTAGCTGAACAGGGTAAAGTTAGGCAGGAAAGCCCAACTGAGAATTAGGGGATGAAGAAGGGTGGATCTGGGGGTTGCCAGTCAAATGGAAAATGAGTCAGACACACAAAATGGGATAGAGGTACAAACCACAAACCTCAGAGCAGCACATAGATTTATAGAAATGGATTAAATTTTCAGAGCTAGTTAGTAACAAGCCGGAGCTATTGGCCAAGCATTTATAATTTACAATAAGTCTCAGTTATTTGGGAGTGGCTTGCAAGAAGGAAACTTCTGTCTGAAAGACCACACATGGGCTAATGTTTAGTGGTGTCAGGTATGGGGCTGCATCTGGGATTCATTTTCTTTTTTCTTAGTAGCAGACTCCAAGTGTATTCCCAGTGAAAACATCTAGCTGAAAGACCATCTTATACAGATTCCCTGTGACAAGGTGTGTCGTGACTGTTGTTACCTCTGGTAGGTAAAGAAGGGGTTGTGGTTGTGGGTAGAGTTCAGGGTGGGGACATTTTCTTTCTTTTTCCCTTTGTTACCTAGAATGCAGATTTATTGGCTGGAGCTTCAGTAGTTACTGTGGGGCATGAATTGCTTTGCAGAGGCTACAGAGAACTGGGATAAAACTGTCTTGACCTTCTGGATGATGACTGCCCACCATGGCCATCATCCACATGTTTTATGTAGAACAACTCTGCACTCCTGACCCCCTGGCCTCTGCCTCCCAAGTGCTGAGATAGACAGTGTGTATCACAACACCTGCTTTGCCCTAAGCTTAGTAGGACATTTTCCTATGATACATCTGAATAAGCACGTACAGGAACTTGCCTGGGATTGTGTGTGTGCACTGATGGTTGGTCTTGGATGCCACTGTGGACTCATTAAGAGATGTCTAAGGCTGGCAAGTATATCTGGGTATTTGGGGAGAAAGCCTTTCAAAGAGGTAAACTGCCTGGATGGAGAAATGGGCGCAAGGACAGCAGTCCTCAATCTTGCTGATATCACCTGCCATTGCAGCTGCTGTGTGACCAGCTTCTCCAGCCCTTCAGCAGGACCCTAGCGACTCACTTTCAAGCATCAAACTGAGATGGCTAAGGTGACTGGCTTACTGAATTGGGAACCTGATTCTCTAGCTCTCAGTGTGCAGTCAGCCATTGCTGGACTCCATGGACACTGTTGTGTAAGCCAGCCAATGCATCCCTTTTATCACACACACACACACTTGCTCTGCTCTGTTCCCTCTAAATAACCCTGCCTACCACTGTTTCCTTTCAAAGGACCTGCACTCCCTTCTGTGTGCTTTTAAAATTACATTTATTTATTCATTTCTCTCTGTGTACGCACATTGTTAGAAATAAGATAGCAAATTTTAGAGTAGTTTTAAGACTTTATTATATTATATTATTTTACTTTCTATGTATGGATGTTTTGCCTGTAAACATGTGTACCCTGTGCATGCAGGGCCTGCAGAGGCCAGAAGAGGGACTTAATTCCCTGGAACTGGAGTTACTGATGGCTGTGAGCCATCTTGTGGGTGCTGGGAACAGAACCTGGGTCCTCTGGAGCAGCAAGTGCTCTTACCTGCCAGGCCATCACTGTGGCCCTTTAGTATAGGATTCTGTAGAAAGGGACCTGGACACAGGAAATAAAAAGCAGAATGGTTGGCTGCTGTGCCTTTACAAGTCTCTAGACTGGAAGAAATTCCTGTCCTCTTCTACACAAAGCCTGGCGTTTGCCCCCTTCCCTAGCCCCCCATCTCATTGACTTAGGACACAAAACCTTTTCTGATAAATAATCTGGGGTTTAGGCTACCCCTTGTTTCCCTAATCGTGAGCTCAGTCATAGAGCTGAATGACTCCCTGTCACTTTTCACCTTTTAAAGTTTTGAGACAAGCAGGTTCTGGAGGGAGGGGTCCATCTCCTCCTGCTCCTCTGTAACTGATGAACTCTTGGCATATCTCATACTGATAAGGCACCATAACCATCTACTTCTTTTTTCATATTTATTTGTTTATTATGTATTCAGTGTACAGAAGAGGGCACCAGATGTCATCATAGATGGTTGTGAGCCACCATGTGGGTGCTGGGAACTGAACTCAGGACCTCTGGAAGAACAGTCAGTGCTCTTAACCTCTGAGCCATCTCTCCAGCCCCGCCATCTACTTCTTCCCACATGGAGGACAGAAAGACAGCTGGTGAGAGTCAGTTCTTTCCTTACACCATGTGGGTTCTGGGGATCAAACTCAGGGGCTGGCAGGTTTCACCAAAAGTACCTTTTTTATCTGCTGAGCTGTCTGGCTGGCCCACACTAACCTCTCATTAAACCCTGACAGTACCAAGCACTCAGTCCTCAGCTCTTGCTTCACACCTGTAAGTTGGCCTCATGGCGATAGCGGTTTGTGAGCTTGGTCACTGGGTCAGGAGCCTGTGCTCCCATCCTCCCCTGTGCTTCCCTCAGCCATGAGCTTCCTGCTGACACCTGCCAGGAGCAGCCTCTGTGATGGGTGAGAGTCCTCCACAGCCATCGTCCTTTGAATGATTGGCTCAAGGACCCCCACAGGTACCAGAAGCTGTGGATGCTCAACTCCATTATAGAAAATGAAATAATATTTGATTCTGGAAAGGTTTTAGTTGATAGATTCTGGTGCGTTTTTCCAGGGGTCACTCTTATTCATGAGCTTCCATGAGGAGCTATGGAGGGGAGGAAACATTCATCTGAGAGTCCAGAGCTGTCTAGAAGTTGAGTTTTCCCTCAGAGTATGCATGAGTCTATCTGGAAGACAAAGATGGTCATTTTTCTGGGAATGCTCTGTCTGTCTGGCTGTGAACAAAAGACATATGGGCTGTGTGGCTTAGACGGAAGAATTCCTGCCTAGCATGCAGAAGCCCTGGTTATATCTCCATCACACACAGACATCACACATATATCAGGCACATATCTCTATCTCACACACACATATATACCACACACACCACACACACATGCTACACAACACACACCACATATACCATACACACACATAGACATACATACCCCACATATAACACACACAAACACATATCCCACATACCATACACCACACACACAGCACACATATACCACATATACACACATCCCACATACATCACACATACACCACATGCACAACACACCACATACACTACACACTCATCACACATATATTACACAACACACACATACATCACACACAAATCACACACACACACTCACACACATACTCATACACACACTTATACCACACACATAAACACCACACACACACTCATACTACACACACAACCCCTACTTATACCACATATATACATAACACACACACAATGACCTTTCATAACAAAAACAAAACAAGAAAGAACAAGACATTGATTCTCAGTCACATTTTAAAGGAAAATCAGAACCTCTAATTTGACTGGGAAATTTGAATCCGTTTCTGTTTGCTCTGGGCACTAATAATTTGATTGAAAGATAGACTTCAGACCTGGAGGTTGGGCCCAACCCAGAGCCCAGCTGTTGCCAGGGCTCTAATGAGCAGGCTGCTGCCTGTGATGTCTGCTTGCTGCGGGGCTGGCTTCAGTGGTTCTGGGGGAGACCTTGGCAAGGAGATGTAGTTGCAAGAGGCTCCCAGCGGGCTGACTGCCTCAGGTAGAGGAGACCTAGAGCCCAGACATGTGACTCCACATCAGTGCAGAAAGGAAAAAAGCTGAAGCTCATTGACCATTGAGTCGGGGGAGGAGTGGGGTGCAGGCTTAGCAATGCCGAGGGGGCCATCTCCCAGGAGGACACCAGCTTTGTGGCTGGAGAGATTTTAATTAGATTCCAAGGGCCCTGGTTTAAGTCTGGAGATCTTAGGTTTGAACAATCAATGAACTCAATCCAAGCATGGAGAAGACTGTGGGAAAGGAGACAGCCTGACAGCCCTGGGTCACTGTCCTGAGCACATGCGTTGGCTCGAGCCTGAGGCACTGGGCTGTGAGGAGGGGGTTGCCTCTACACTTGCCATGCTATGCCCAGCCTAAGCTGAGCAGCCACAGACAGACCAGTGTCTCTGCAGGGTGAGGGCAGCAGCACCTGGGCCCTTGTAAAGAAGAGCCCAGCAAGGCAGCTGGAGGCATCAGAAAGGGCCCTTTTGCATATTCCATGCATTTGCTTGTTTATTTTTGGTATTAACAATGACTTTTTCTTTACTTTAAAGAATTTTTGAAGTTATAATATAATTACAACATTTCTCATTTCCTTTTCTCCCCCACACCCTTCCATATGGTCCTCCCTGTTCTCGGTCAGATTCACAGACTTTTCCTCACTGTTATTGCATGTCTGCATACGTATACATATTTCTAACTATAACTGCTCGGTCTGTGTGTTGCTTGTGTATGTGTCTTCAGGACGTGCTCTTCTTTGGAGTCTGTAGTTGCCTAGAGTTCTTTGTCTAGGATTGTGGCCTTATGAGCCTTCTTCTGTCCAGTATGATATGGCTGTTGGTGTCATCCACGATCAGTTCATGTTTGAGGAGACATGTCAGTGAGACTTGTGTTTTCTGACATTCTTAGGAGACACAGTCCAACATCAAATCCCCTGGCCTTTTGCACTCTTTCCAGCCCCTGTTCTGTAATGTCCCCCGAGCCTTGGGTGCCTGAGTGTTTATAAGTATCTGTTGGACTGGGCTCCACAGCTCTGCACTGTGCTTAGCTGGTGCAGTCAATCCCAGGGCAGCTGTGATAACTGCATGACCATGTGGCTTGAAACAGCTTGTTCACGTGTCTTCTGTCTCAGAGGCTGGGAGAGTGAAGGAAATGAAAGCATCAGCAGGGTCCCAGCAGCTTTACCTTGGTTTGTGGACAGCCCCCGTCACCTCTGCTGCTTCATCACACAGCCCCGACTGTCTGTCTCCCCTTCGCGTGCACCTGTGATCAAATGTCCCTTCTCTCTCATGCCTTCCTCTTCTGCCTCCTTTTTCTTGTGTCTGCACGTGGATATATAACTGCCCATACTTCAGCTGATACACTCCTTTCCTTATTGATTTATTTCTGTACCTTCATAGAGTAACAACTGAACCTCTAGGCACAGCTGTTTCTGGATTCTCTATTCTGTCCTAGGGACATGTCTAGTTTATGCTTATATTACCTGTCAGTCACTACAGCGTAGAGTAGGCGTCATCAAAATATAGGTGTGTAGAAGACTTAAATGTTAAACATTTTTCAAATTCATTCTTTTTTTCCAATATTACCTTTTGTTAATTCTTTGACCTTTGTAGTTCCCTAAAAGTTTTAAAAATAATTATTTTCTTTTTATTTATGAGTGTGCATGTGTACAGGAGTCCAGGGAAGCCAGAAGAGGGCACTAGCGTCCCCTGGTGGTGGTTACAGGTGGTTGTGGGCTGCAACATGGGTGCTGGGAACCAAACGTGTTTTTTGTTAAGAACAGTTCATGCTTGTAACCACTGAGCTCTCTCTAGACTCCTCCATAGCACTTTGAGAATTAGTTTACACATTTTCACAAAAGTCTAATATGCTTTTGACTGAGATTTATACTAAATCTAAGCTCAACTTTGGTAGAATAATTAATTATCTTAAGGAGACTATTCATAAACATAGTATATTGCTGTGATTAATTTTATTTAATGCTTTCAGATTAATGTATAGTTTTCAACGTACAGGTCATTTCAATGTATTTTGTTAACATTATCTCTAAGCACTTCACAGTCTTCTTTAAAAATATTTTATTTTTCTGGGCATGATGGCACATACCTATAATCCCAGCACTTGTGGACCTCTGTGAGTTCTAGGTCAGCCTCCTCTACAGAGTGAGCTCCAGGACAGCCAGGGCTACACAGAGAAACTGTCTTGAAAAACAAAACCCACTAACCAACTAAACAAACAAAAACAGAAAAAATTATTTTATTCTTAGTCATGTGTGTGTGTCTGTGCATGGGTATGTGCATGTGAATGCAATGCCAACAGAGGCCAGAAGAGGGCATCAGATCTCCTGGGGCTGGAGTTACAGGATTAGGTGTATGTACGAAAGAACAATGTATAAAATCAGCTCTGGATTCTCAGTCTTAGGAAGCAGGGTGCTGGGGGGGGTGCTCTGTGACCACCCATGGTAGATCTCCTTGGTGTTGCATCATGGGATAGAAGATTGTGAGCTTAGAGGTGAGGCTGCATCCCTGAAGCCTTGCTGGAATTGTGCCTCCTCTATTTGCATCTCCTTGTGACCCTATTCTCTCAGCAGTGAGATGCAGATAGAATCAGAGCAGCAGCCCCACAGGCGGCAACAGCACAAGAAATATCCATTAGGACCTAGCTCTGGTTTCTCCCAGCCCAACCCTGTGTGTGAGCACATGTGTGTATGCATGTATGCAGATGTACATGTGTGTGTGTGTGTGTGTGTGTGTGTGTGTGTGTGTGTGTGTGTGTGTAGGCCAGAAGCCCAGTTGAGTGTTCTCCTTAGGAGACCCCACCTTTGTTTTTGAGACAGGGTCTCCCTGGCCTTTAGGTCACCAAGTAGGCTGAGCAGGCTTACAGCTATCCCCAGGAGTCGGAATGTCTATGATCCTCCCGCATTGCCTTTAAATGTCTTTCCACCATGCCCAGCTGAGGAGGGGGGAAGGGGGGTCGATCTCAGGTTGTCAAACTCAGCAGTTTACTGAGTCTTCTCAGCCCTATAGCTCTAATTATTTCCATAATGATGTACTCTTCAGAGGAAACACGGAGAACGCAGAAGAAGCAAAAGGATGGGGAAATGCACTCAAAATCCCCTCAATCAAAGGATCCTATTAGCGAGGCTCAGGGTCACCCGTCAGCTGAGGGGGTCTTTGGCCCTCCCTGGATAAGAACTGTGGGGATTAGAACTAGACACATACATTAAGTGCAGGTTCTCACACAAATGAAGGGTCCTATTTACACCAGTCACAGAACAGTTCCTCATGCAAATGAAGAATCGGACTGTACCAATCACAAGCCATCAGGTAAATGGCTCCACTCCCCAGCGCTGGATGAAAATGGCAGGGTCAGTTAGAGTTCACAGAGGCTTGTCTGGGTTAGAGAACTGTTTTCCAAGGCTGGAATGTCTTCAGATGCAGGTGTGACGATGCCTGAGTGGCCTCAGAATGAGTGTAAAGTGTCCAAATAGCCCAGCAGCACCGGGGTGTCTGGCAGGTGTCAATAAAAAGCTTCTTGGCTGACAGTTACAACCTCAGGGCTGCCTGGCATCAGTCAGGAAAGGGCCCATCACACAGGACACTCTCTAGGGCACTACTGACATGCCATATAGAATTAACAGTTTCTGGGCTGCAGAGAAAGCTCAGACTGAGATTAGGAGCACTGGCTGCTCTTCCAGAGTACCCGGGTTCAATTCCCAGCATCCAAAAGAGGGCTCATGATCATCTGTAACTACAGTTTCCAGGGCTTCAATCCCTTTTTTGACCTCCAAGGGTACTACACGTTCATGGTGCACAGACATACATGCAGACAAAACATTCATACATATAATATAAAACTAAAAAGGAATTAACAGTATCTGATGGTCTTTTATAGTACTTGGTAGTGTTTAGTCTCTGTCCTTCTCTGGCTTAGCAGTGCTGGATGCTGGTTTGTTGTTATTGTTTTATTTCAACTAAAAACAAATTTTAAATTAATTTAAAATATTTTTTATTATGTGTGCATGTGGCTGTCTGAGGGTCACTTTCAGGAGAAGTTTCCTCCTCCCTCTTTTCTGACATAGGTTCTTGTCCTGGGTGGCCTTGTGTGTCAACTTGACACACACAAGCTGGAGTCGCCAGAGGAAGGAGCCTCAGTTGAGGAAATGCCTCCTTGAGATCCAGCCCTTGAGGAGTTTTCTCATTTGGTGAGCAATGGGGGAGGGTTGAGCCTGTGGTGGGTGGTGCCATCTCTGGGCTGCAGGTCCTGGGTTGAGCAAGGCATGGGGAGCGAGTCAGTAAGCAGCACCCCTCCATGGCTTCTGCACCTCTGGGGTCCCCCCTGTCTGAGGTCCTGCCCTGATTCCTTCAGTGATGAAGGGCAATGCTGAGGTGTAAGCCTAACAAACCCGTTCCTCCCCAACTTGCTTTTTGGTCCTGGTGTCTTCCTCACAACAGACACCCTGACTAAGGCAGTGCTCTTGTTTCTGCCAAGCTGTTAAACTAGGTGACTGCCCACTCCAGGACAGCATCTGTCTCCACCCCCATCTCCTCTCCTCTGGACTGCTGGGATTAGGGAGGTAAGCCACTCTGCTGGCTTTGTGTGGGGATTGAATTCTTGTCAGGTTTATGTAGATTTATCTAACTGACTCCTTTTAAACTATTTAAATTTAATTCCCCCCACCCCTGCCTGTGTGTGTGTCTGTGTGTGTGACCTTCTAAGTTTAATTGCATGTTTGGGAGGTTACTGACTGACTGGAGCATGGAACCCCCACTCCCCAGTGGCTAAAGCACTGGAGGAAATGACCCTCCTCTCCCCAGCAGGACCTCTTTGGTTTCGCTTGTTATCTGGCTCTAACAGAGAAGATTCTAGCTACCAAAGTTCTCCACAGTAGTTCATCATCAGAAACTGCTTATGAACAGGAAGGCCGGGAGGCTGGGGCTCTGTGGGCAAACAGCTGTGGCAGTGAGGGTCTCTCAAGGCAAGGCTCACAAGAGACCTGGCACTTTGGAGAAGGTGCCCTGTGCCTCCATTTTGCAATGGATCTGATATAGTTCATATCTGGCCTGGCTTCAAGGAACTGGCAGAACAGATTCCCCGGGACTGACAGGCTATGGGCAAAGCATCTTCATCCGCCCTCCACCTCCATCAGCAGAAAGGTGCAATGAGGACCCAGCTGGCGGCCCGCTCAGCCCTGCTCTAGGGAGCGGTGACCCCGGAGTGATTGGGACCCATACTCATGCTTTTGCTCTTGAATGGGGATAAGCACAGGTGACAGGGGTGAACTTTGGTTTTTATTGCTTTTCTCATTAGAGAGAAAATTGAAGCGTGAGACCTGGGATTGAAGGTCACCTATATGAAGGGAAGCTTCACCCAGAGAAAAAGGGGCAAGTACTGTCTCAGGCGGCCTTTGCCCAGGCTCTGGTGAGCCAGCGGCAGTCTGCCAGTACGGTCCAGGGCTCATATATACACATATATTGCATTCGTGTGTGTGTGTGTGTGTGTGTGTGTGTGTGTGTGTGTGTGTGAGAGAGAGAGAGAGAGAGAGAGAGAGAGAGAGAGAGAGAGAGGAGACAGAGACAGAGAGAGAGAGAGACAGAGACAGAGAGACAGAGACAGACCTCTCAATCCCAGCACTTGCACTCAGGAGGCAGAGACAAGCAGAACACTCTGCAAGTCTGAGGCCAGCCTGGTCTACAGAGCAAGTTCCAGGACAGACAGGGAATCCTGTCTCCAAACAAACAAAAGTCAAACAACAGCAACAAAAATCCTGCAGCACGAATTTCCATTATAATGAAAGAGACTGAGAGCCAGATATGGGGGGAAAGGCTGAAATACCAGAGAGAGGAAATACCACAGTCAAATCTCACCAGCTGTCTTCCAGCTTCCTCAGCCTCGCTCCTGGTCGCTTCTCATTGCTGCTGTTTTCCTAAGCCTGCTTTAAATATTCTTCTTGTCCAGCTGTATCCCATCCAGGTTAGGATTAAAGGCGTGAGCTACTCTGTTTGGTAGTCAGCCTTGAACTCAGAAACACAGAAAGATCTCTGTCTCTGGAGTTATGGGATGAAGGGGGTAGGTCACCACTCCCAGGCTGGGCTCCCCCATGCTGGGATTAAAGGTGTGTGCCATTGAAGCCCAGCTGTTTGGCTTTGTACTCAAGGATCAAGAAATTCCCAAGCTATGTCTGCCTGTTTCTGACGGTGTGTTGATCTCTTGATATTCCAGGTTTAATTAAATATGTAACATATCACCCACAAAACCCAGACAATGTTTTCCCACTATTATTTTTCAGCATGTAAAAAATAAATATTACTGCCACCAAGTCACTGATCTAATACCCTGCCTATTGGCAGCCACAGGTCACTATGTAGCCGGTATCCCTCTGGGTAGGGGGTGGGCGAGTCCTGTGATCCCAGGAAACCAGAGAAGCAAAAGGCCTCCGAACACTTACCAGATGAACAGACTTGAACATGCAAATCAAGACACACTGTAAAGGCTGGAGAGATGGCTCAGTGGTTAAGAATGGCTGCTCTTCCAGAGGACCCAGGTTCAATTCCCAGCAACCACATAGCAGCTTGAAGCTGTCTGTGACTCCAGTTCCAGAGGATCTGACCCCTTCACATAGATATGCATGCAGGCAAAATACCAATGCACATAAAATTAAAAAAGAAATGGCTTATTGTGGTGATACATATTTAATGAAATTAGTCTGGAATATCTGGAGAGTCAACCACAGAGCCAAGCCATGAAAGCGAGGCTGCGGTGGTACACCATTAGTTCCAGCACTAATGGAGGATCTTTGTGAGTTTGAGACCAGCCTGGTTTGAGGCAGCATCCTCCGTGGTCTTTGCTTCAGTTCCCACCTCCAGTTCCTGTCCTGCCTTCTCTTCATGACAGAGTACTAACTGTTGTAAGCTGAAGAATCCCTCTCCTCCTTGGTATTGGCCATGGTATTTAACACAGCAACAGAAAGAAATCACATTGAGGCCTCTTTGCCATGTGTCTTAGTCAGGGTTTCTATTGTTTCGAGGAAACACAGTGGTCAACAAAAGCAAGCTGGGGAGGAAAGGGTTTATTAGGCTTACCCTTCAGTATGGCTGCTCCTCACCAAAGGGATCCCGATAGGAACTCAGACAGCGCAGGATGCAGGAGCTGATGTTGGCCCTCCCCCATTGCTCACTAAATGAGAAAACTCCTCAAGGGCTGGATCTCATGGAGGCATTCCCTCAGCTGAGGCTCCTTCCTCTGGTGACTCCAGCTTGTGCCAACCAACAGGAACCCAAACAGGCAGGATCCTGGAGGCAGGGGCCATGGAGGGGTGCTGTTTGCTGGCTGGCTTTCATGGCTTTGCTCAGTCTGCTTGCTTAGAGAACTGAGGACCACCAACCTGGGGATGATACCACCCACCATGGGCTGGGCCCTCCCCCATCAATCACTAACTAAGAAAATGCCTTACTGTTGGATCTTTTGGAGCATGTGTCAGGGTTTCTATTGCTGTAAAGAGACACCATGACCACAGCAACTTTTATAAAAGTGAATTCCTTATAGTTTCAGAGGTTCAGTCCCTTATCATGATGGGGAGCATGGTGGTGCGCAGGTAGACACAGTGCTGGAGAAAGAGCTGCTACATGTTAATATGCAGGCAACAGGAAGTAGACTGTGACACTGATGGTACCTTGAGCATAGGAGACCTCAGGGCCCACCCCCACAGTGAAACACTTCCTCCAATAGTGCTTCTCCCTCTGGGAACCATTTTCTTTCAAACAAGGCATTTTTCTCATTGAGGTTCTCCTTTGAATAACTCTAGTGTGAAGTTGACATAAGACCAGCCAGGACAACATGTACACATTCAGAAAAAAGTCTAGATTTATTCTATTGAATATAAAGATGTTAATTGGATTTACTGTACATACAGGCTACATAACAGAAATGCCTGGACTAGAGTGGTTTGGATTTTTCACTTGGGGGATATTTGTATGCAACAATGAGGTATTTTGGGAATGGACAGAACCATTCTAAATGGGGAATTTGTGTGTGTGTGTGTGTGTATGTGTGTGATAATTTATATGTGTGTCATACATACACATACCAAAGGTAATTTTCTAGAATATTACATACGGTTTTTGAATCTTTTATTTATTCTTTGACAATTTTGTACATGTATATAATGCATCTTGGTCTTATCCATTCCCCAACACTCTGCCCAGGAGACCCCCCAACATTTCCCCTCCCCACCTTCATGCCTTCTCTTTCCACCAGCACCCTTCCCCTCACCCCAGTCACTTAGTTAGTGCTGTCTTCTGGAATGTGGGCTGATCTTGTTCATCATGTTCAGGTAATCACAGCTGCAGTGAGTTCCCGAGTGCAAAGGCCGAGTCATTCCACAGCATCCCACACCCTCTGGATTTTATATTTTTCCCACACACTGCAATGTTCTTTGGTGGTGAGATTGGTCCAGCTGTCTTAATTTAGGACTGAGCCCTCAGTAGCCACTTATTCTCGGCTCTCTGACCACGTATGTCTCTGCATTAACTGCTGCTTGTTGTGAAGAAAAGCTTTCCCGATCAAGCCTGAAAGCAGCACTAAACTTAGATATTGAAAAGACAGTTTGGCATGTGCTCTTAGCAGAACTGTGGATGACCCTTCCCAAGTGCCTGTGACCTCCTGAGCCAGGGGCTTTTGACCAGGTTTACAGTACCAGGCCCTAATTCCCTGGTGCGGAGAAGGCTTCTAATCAAGTCAGAAAGCACTGGTTGCTCCCGTGACCTTCATACCACTATTGCACTGGTGGACACTTCTTTCCTGCAGTACTGTAGCATGCAGGTCCAGTCCAGTGTTGGGTAATGCTACTGATGGTTTTTCTTCCCAGTAGGCCAAATAATTTTTTTCATAAAATAGTTTCATGATGTGGAAGTTTCCACTTATGGCCACCATATCTGTGCTGAAAGTTTTAGATTTTTTAGAGTATTTTGAGTTTTGGATTAGGGATAGCCAAGCTGTGTTGACTATTCTCCTCTACTTGTTTATACATGTATATGGATATATGTATATGTATTGATTAATGTATATAGGTACACACTCATATATGCATATATCTATATATCTATCTATCTATATATATGAGGCAGGGTCTCACGATTTAGCCCCAGCTGGCCTGGAACTCATTATGTGGACCAGGTTGGTCTCAAACTCACAGAGTGCCACCTGCCACTCCTTTTTGCAGGCTGTAATATAAAGGTCTGATCTTCATGTTTATTCTGAAGCTAACAAGGTCTAGTTTCACTCTTTGTAACAGTTGGGGACCTTGGGATGCTTGATCTGCATTGATCTGCCTAGTTGTGCACTGTGGTCTTGTCTTTTAGCCCATCTCTCTTTTACCCTTCCCTGCTGGCTGTGGGCTCAGATCATGCTAGGCATGTGCTCTATCACTCAGCTGCACCCCACTGCCTATTAGGCTTGACCTTTACAATTAAACATTAATAGGGGCTGGGGAGATAGTAAAGGTGAGGACTGAGTTTGATCCCTAGCACCCAGGTTAAAGACTGAAATGATAGTATGTGCCTATAACCCCAGTTCTAGGGGGTGAGAGGTAGAGATAGGAAAACCCAGGGGTTTTTCTGGCTAGCCATGCTAGCTGAGATGATGAGGTTCAGCTAGAGAACCAGTCTTCAAAATAAAGATGGACAGAAACAGGAGAAGACATCCAGGTATCAACTATTGGCCTCTACCTGCTCCCACACAGATGACACAGGCACATCGCGCGCGCGCGCGCGCGCACACACACACACACACACACACACACACACACCATATACACACAGATATCACACATATACCACACATATCACACACATACCTATACCACACATCACACACACACCACACATACATCACATATACACCACACAGATGCACATACATACACATTACACATATACCACAATCACCCCCACACATTACATATACACTATACATATTGTGGAATATTCTTTTACATTGCATGAAGATATGTCACTGTGATTGGTTTAATAAAAAACCGAATGACCAATAGAGAGGCAGGATTTTCAGGGCAGAGAGGATGCTGGGAAGAAGGGCAGAGATGTTTTGAGCATATTTTGGCATGGTTTACATATACTCAGTTATCTGGCACCAGGTTTCTATGGATGCAGGACTTGAGAAACACAGCAGATGGCAGGAGACTCTTAACGGCTGTTTCTATATAGAAAAGAGCTTTATTGTATATGATTATGATTAACAGAGGGTTATGTTAATCCGAGAAAGCAAGAAGAAAGAGAAATAGGAAGGAAGAAGGGAACTCCCAGAAGAGGGCAAACGCAGAGAAAGAGATGTGAATGGAACCTGGCTTTTAAAAGGGCCTGACGTCCATCAGAGCCTGGGGAGGGCATGGATTGACGCCAGAGTTCAGAGGGCGCGGCTCTTAGGGGCTAACAATAGACTGCAGAGTTAACCAGTCTGAGAGGGAACAGGATGGAAGTTCAGAATGAAGGTAAGCAGGCCACAGAGGAGAACATAGATTAAGGATGGGGTTAATTTATGTTAGGAGAGCTAGTCAGGAACAAGCCTAAGCTAAGACCAAGATTTAATAATTAATGTCTCCATGTCATTTTTTGTGAGCTGGTGGTTCAAAGAAAATTTGTTTATACACACACATCACACATGCACCACTGTGGTGATATTTTGTGTACACTGTTGGTGCAAGGTTTCTGACCCCGAACAGGCCAGCGTTGTGACCCACCCACGGCAGCTTCCCCCCCCCCAAAAAATGACTCAGACGCTTATACTAATTTCATCCTGTTCGGCCTATGGCTCAGACACTTTGCTAGCAAGCTCTTTTGTCTTAATTCAACCCATTTCCATTAATCTACCTGGCCATCGGCCCACGGCTCACCTAGGTCCCTTCCATGTTTCTTCTTTGGTGGCTGGATGGAGTCTGACTCAGCACTCCTCATACCTCAATTTCCCCGCCTACTTCTACGGCACCCGACACAGGCCAAAAAAGTTCCTTTATTTACAGAATATTCACAGCATACAGACGAACATTCCTACTACAGAATCCGCTATTCTTAGCACTCGGGAGGCAGAGATCCACCTGGATCTCAGTGTGTTCGAAACATAGCCATGCATTGTGGTACACACTTTTAATTCCAGCACTTGGGATCCCATGCCTCTAATCCCAGCTCTAGGAAGGCTGAGAGGAGAAGAGATATGGCAGGGCAGACTAAGGTGGGTCGTCGGTCGTTCCCCTCCCCCCCCTTCCCTTTCCCTTCCCTCCTCAGCTGAGGACAGGCATTCGGTCTGAGGGTTGGTGGAGACAAGCCCTTCCCCTTTCAGTCTGAGGATTTAGTGGTGGTGAGAAGTTTCCCCAGTGCTTTGTTTCCTCTGCTTCTCTGATATATTAAGCATTTACCCCAATCTCTGGCTCTGGGCTTTTATTATAAGACCATTTAGGATTCATGCAACACACCACACACACACACACACACACACACACACACACACACACATACACACATACACACACACATACACTATCTGGGTACAACAGTTACATATCTCACTGCTGTGGTAAAACACCTGGCAGAAGTGTCCTTTTACCTCAGCAGAAGGAAGGAAGGTTTTCTTTGACTCAGGGAACAGCGGCATCACAGTGGCAGGCTGGTCATGTCGCACCCACAGGGAGGAAGCAGAGACACAAACACTGGTCCTTGGCTCACTTCCTTTCAGTTCAGCTGGGAACCAGCCTCCCTGCTTCCCTCATGTAGAGTGGGGCTTCCCTCCATTAACCAGATCTAGAAACTCCCCACAGACACGCCTGTGATTGCTTCTAAATCCTACCAAGCTGACAGTAACTGTGATGCATTTCTGTCCTCCTGGCTTGTGGAGGATAGAGGTGGGATTAGAGGTTCAGGACTATCCTCTGCTACATCCCAAGTTCAAGGCCAGCCTGGGCTAAACTAGCAAACAGATTAGACATGATGGCTCTTTCACAGTCAATCTTTAGACATTTTTGCTAACTTGTCTCCTCATCGGTTTCTTCTCAAACTTTAATCCTTGCCTTAGCCTCTCAAGTGCCAGGTTTTGCAGTGTGCACCTTCTGTGCTTGGCTCTCTTCTGACTTTCTTAGTGCTAATGTTAATTCTGAAATGATTTCATCCTTAAAATTGTAAGACAAATGCAAACAGCTTTTCTTTTTCTTATGAAAAGCCTTTGGGAACACATTTCTGGTTGGACAGCTCATTATCACAGATGATTTAGAGTTTATTTCCCACCAAAAAAAGACATCCTGCTATAGACACAAGGTAACTCCAGAATCAGGAACTCCCAGCCTGTCTCTCATACACTGCCACAGCATCATCACAGACAGGCTTGGATATTTACCAGTAGCATCTATGTTAAAATTTTGTTTGTTTGAGATAGGTGAGTGCCAGCTTCCATGCCCAGTTTAGAGTGCTGGGACCAAGCCTGGGACTTCCCCATGCCAGGCAAGCACTCTTACAAGTAGACTATATTCCCAGCTTCCTCCTTTTTGAGATAAAGTCTTGTGTAGCCCAGGTTATCCCCCAGGCTAGTATCTGGTTTTGAATTCCTTATCCTTCAGTGGCCACCACCCAGTACTAGAATCACAGCCATGAATCACAACCATGTATCGCCTACCTGATTTCCAGTAACATCACTCAGTGTGACAGATTCCAGCTGAGGGTCATCTGTCACACTTATCTGTCCTGTCTTTTTAGTCTTCTCCTGTCTCTGTCTTTTCTAGACTTTCGTGACCTTGAGACTTTCAGAGTGTAGCGAATGGTCTTGTACAGGGGCTGAGGTGATGCGTGAGGCCAGAACCACAGCAGCTCTGCTGGATGTCCTCTAACCGGGACATGGTGGGGGTGGGGCCTGGCGATATGACACAATGCTCTGATTAGGACTTTGCTATCATGGCTCAGGTGGCATCTGTCAAGCCCCTTGCTAAGTTTTTCTTCCCCTGTGTGACTTCAAGTGTTCGGAGGCCACGTGAGCAGCCTTTACTGTTAAGGTATCTGTTGTATAGGTTTTTGGCCTGACCTAGCCCCACAGTCTGGACCAGCCCACCACTGCTTAGTCTTCCAAAATGACTCAGACACTTATATCCTCTGACCCTGACTCTGCCCTCTTTCCACTTTATCTATACTCAGATTTCTCGCTTGCTTTTAAGATGCCTTGCTATAGGTCAAAACAGTTTCTTTATTATCTAATAATTTACAGCATACAGAAAGGCATCTCACATCAAGTATCTGATGATATCTGAGCTTAGTTTATATTTTTGGTTGTGAGCCTAGCCTTTAACGGCTGAGCCAACCTTCCATCCCTGGGCTTAGTTTATAATAACTGCTGGTTGACAATTTCATTTTGCTTTGTTTTGAGATTGGAGTTTACTATCTAGCTCTAGCAGGCTGCCCTTGAACTTATAGAAATTCACCTGCCTCTGCCTCTGGAATGCTGGGATTAAAGTTGTATGCCACCATGCCCAACTGAGATGATAATTTTATTTTATTTTTTTGAAGATTTACTTATTTTTGTCTTACGTGTCTTTTGCCTGCATGTATGTCAATGTTTGTGTGCATGCAGTACCCACAGAGGCCAGCAGAGGGCGTCAGGTCTCTCTGGCATTGGAAGCACCATAGGGCAGAATTGATTTTGTGGGTACTAGGAACTTAACCTGGGTCCTTTTCAAGAACACGGGAGGCCGTAACCATGGAGCTGCCTCTGCAGCACCATCAAATGCTTGTTTTTCTAATACCATAATTTCTTCTGGAATTTTACCTTCAAAATCTTTCGGTTATCCATTTATTTATATCTCTGGACCCCCCACCATGCTGATGATTAGTCTAGCATAGCTGGCCAGCCATCCCCAGGGATGCTGCTGCCTCTGCCTCCCTGATGTGGGACAGCAAGCCTTGCAATGCTCAGCTTCTCACTCTGAGCCTCATGCCAGTGTGGCAAGGACCTTACTGACTAAGTCAACCCAGCCTTATCTATTTATTTTATTTTTTAATGAGACCAGGTTTCACAGGCTAGTCTAAAACTTTTCAAGTAGCCCAGACTGGCTTGGCTCCTGGCATTCTTCCTGCTTCAGCCTCCATCATGCTGGACTTGCAGGAGGGAGCTCTGAGGTACCACCTATCAATAATAAGGACTTTTTTGGGGGGGTGAGTGTAGGATGCTGCTCAGTGGTCAGCTTGGCATGTGATCCTGTGCTCTGTCCTCAGCATCCCGATACTCACATGCTAAATTTATCACCGAGCAGCATCCTAAACCAATAAAGACAATTTAAATAAAATCACCCACATTTTAATGAAAAGATGCCCAAGCATAATTCCATTACAGGGCATGATCTTCCAACTGGGTTACCAGATCTCAGTAAAAATCAGGACAAACTATAATCTATTATTGTTGCAGGGAACAAACCATAATACCAGTAACCCAGGCTAAAGTTTATTTAAGAAGCTTGGGAGAAGAGAGTGAGCTATGTGGGGTCTTTGAGTTATAAGGGCGCAGGTGGGCACAGGTATACATAATCACACCTGATCACACATATGAAAGGGGTGTGCACAGGTAGCACGGGGGGAGGAGGTTACATGGCCATGCCTGGTCATGCATATGGCATGCTCTGGCCACGCCATGTTGGAACAAAGCATTTACGTGGTAGCTACCATGGGCCAGAAATCCTAATAATCATGCCACAAATAAATAATTTAATACAAACTGATAGCAGGTTTTAGGTGCTTTGTGATTATAAATAGGACCTTATAATAAGATTTATTTTGGAATTATTAGACTTGAATTTTTTCCCCTTTTGTGACAAGGCCTTGCTATTGTCATCCCACTGGCCTAGAACTTGCTCTGTAGACCAGACCCCTGCCTCTTCCTCCTGAGTGTCTAGCACTATCATGCTTGGCTAGATTGCAACATTTTAAATACTTATAATCTAGTGATTATAATTATATTTATTTAGTATGTGTACGTGTGTGGCGGGGCATCGTGTATCACATAGTGATCAGAGGACAACTCTGTGAGTGAGCTCTTTCTTTTCACAGTGACAGTCCCAGAGAATCAAACTCCCATCCTCAGACTTAGTGGCAAGGATCTTCATCCACTGAGACATCTCGCCAGATTTTAAATTCTGCTGTTGATCCGAGCTCGGTGGTTTATACCTGTAACTCCACTACTTGGCAGGCTGAGGCAGGAGAATTACTTTGAGTTCTAGACCATGCTTCAAAACCCTAAAATAACAGACAGACAGACAGACAGAACGCACAGCTTTCCCAGCAGTGCATGAGGAGTTATTTACATGAATAATGATGGCTGGAAAGCAGCTGCATCCCTTGAGCTCCGTTCAGGACTCCAAGTAGCCCCATGATAAGCTCCCCTCCCGGGCAGCTGTTGCCTGCTCCATGACCATGGGAAGGCATCTCCAGAGTGAGCCTGGTGAAGTTTCTTTGGTCTTAAGTCTCCTCCCCACTCTGGAGGGAGGGAGCACTTCAGCCTTCCTACAGCATTAGAGGCTTCTGGGTGGGGTGGAACCATCCTGCCCAGTGCAAGGCACATGTCTCCACCCACACTTGGGGACACAAACAGCACCCTGTCCAGGTGCCTCCATATAAGAAATGTGTGCGCTTGTTCCTAGCATAGACTCTGAGCTGATCTGCCACAGTGAAGGCTGACGGCCTTGCTACCCCTGTAATGAATTTATTTATTTATTTGTTTGTTTGCTTATAACAAGGTCACTACTCCATGCACAGGAGGTCACTGCCTTGAACCGAATGCCTTCATTGGCTTTTTCCTCACAGGAGACACTGATAATGTCCCCTCAGCCTCCTAAGGCTCTTCAGCTTTGTTTTGTTGTTGTTGTTTTAGCTTAAGAACAATTTTATTAGAATTTAAGAGAAAAACACCAGAAACTCAGGGCAAGCAAGCTATAAGACCTTGGCAGCTCCCTACAAAACATGCTGTGATCTGTGGTGATACTTAGTGTATGCTATAAGCAATAAAACTAGCCTGAAGATCAGAGTTAGCCATAGAGGCCAGGCAATGGTGGTGCACACCCTTTATGCTAGCACTTGGGAAGCAAAAGCAGAGGATCTCTGTGAGTTCTAGGCCAGCCTGGGCCATAGGAGAGTAATCCAGTTTAAAAGAGAAACAGAGCCAGGCTGTGATAGCTTACACCTTTAATTCCAGCCCTAGGAAAGTGGAGACAGGAAGGAATACAAGGCAAGGAAGACAGGATCTCAGAGGTATTCATTCTGTCTGAGGCTTCCTGGAGACAGGATCTACTCCTTTTGTTGAGGACTTGACAAGGTGGTTTGTTTCTTTGATCTTTCAGCATTTACCCTGATATGTGGCTCTGAGCTTTTATTAAAAGACTAATTAGGATACAAGCAACAGTGAACTCCTGTTGACAGCGAAATCGAGGAATAGACCTGGGTGCCCCATGCAGGTCAGCTGACACAATACGGCTGTGGAGACTAGAAATGGAAGGGTGGATGGGAGACAGGGAACAGGACCAAAGCAGACATGTGTCTATGGACAATAACAGGACAGAACAGGTGCATGGTGGGAGGCTATGCCACAGGGTTCTGTGACCACTAGAGCTGGTAAAGGGAGTTTGGGGACACCTGGGTGGTCCCTACTCTCTCTTCAGCATGAGTTCTCAGGAAGGTGAGATGAGGGCGTTGGGATCCAGCTGTCTTTGCCAGAGACTGGCCATACATATACCCTCAGAAGTCAGAATCTAGAGCTCCAGGCTCAGAAACAGGAAAAGCTGGGATTACAATGGGAAGTAGGGGCTGGAGCTAGAGCTCAGAGGATAGAGTGCTGGCCTGATGTGAATGAAGCCCTGGTGTGTCTGTGATCCCAGCACTGTGGAGGCAGAGGCTGGAGGATCAGGAATGTGTGTGCAGTACAGTACTGCTTGCAGTTTCAGAGCTGCGGGGACCACTCTCCTGCATTAGTCAGGGTTTTCCTAGGAAACCAACTGACGGAAGCTGTGTAGTGATGCAGGGCTGTGTATGACGATGGAGTCAGAGAAGTTCTACAGTCCACCATCCACAAGCCACAGACCCAGGAAAGCTGGCTGCCTGACTGAGTTCAAGTTTAAAGGCCGCAGAACCGGAGACACTGGTAGTGCCATTCTTGGTTGGGACGGGACAGGCTGGCTGGTGCAAGTCCCAGAGAATCTGGAATTCTGATGCCTTTTCATTCTGTCTGGCCCTCAGTCAGTTGGACGGTGCTACCCATGTTGTATGAAGGCAGACTGTCCCAACTGTCCCTCAGAGCCGAGGGCTGAGCCCACCTGGAAACACTGTCATAGCAAGAAATAATGCTGTATCAACCATCTGCCTGCCCCTCACTCCAGTCACAGCTACACCTACAATAACCACTGCAACATGTATATCTGTCTATTACCTGTCTGTCAATCATCTATCTGCTCTTTATTTTCCATCTATCATCACCTATCTATTATCAAATCATCTATAAGATCCTTCTATTAATTTGTGAGCTGTCAATCAATTGATCATATATCTATATTCTATCCACTCATCTAGCTTATCTATTTTATGTCTAGATACATAATTTATAACTTTAACCTATCATCTGTGTATTTACCTATCTGTCTATGATAGGTCTATCATCTGCCTGCCAACCATCTAATTATTTATTCCTTATTTTTTATTTTATATTCTTTGACAATTTCCATTTAGCTATTGTCTGTCAATCATATACATTTATCATCTATCTAATTACTTATTGTCTCTATTTGTCTCTATAAAGAGATAACATCTTGGGGAATAAGGTATTGTCTCATGTCATTAGGGAGCTTTAGACATTCCTGAGTCTTCTGAGAACTCTGGGAAGCCGGAGGGATGTCAAATCCATCTGGCTGGAGTTGACAGGCTGCAGTAAATCTGGTCTGAGGCTTAAGCACTAGAGCATAGAAGGCAGGACCCAGATCCCAGCTGGAGCAGCTGGGCCATGAGACTATCATTCCCTGTCCTTTGCCCTGAGGAATGGGGTGCGGCAGACATTTTCCCTGGGGAACCTCCACAGGGCTTGGTTCATGGCTTTGTTCATCCACTCAGATGTAAGTCTTCTGTGGATAGGCACCTCAGAAAAGGTTTGGTTATTTGCTTGGCTAGTTCTCTGGGGATCTAGGGCCCTGTCAAGTTGATATATGACTCCAGGCAGTGTTCCTTGCAAGAGGCAAGTGCTGTGTAGAGTCACAAACCCCAAGTTTAAATGTACCCCATAGCTGGGCTGCTCTGCATGTCACTCTCCCAGGCTCCTGCCCAACTTTAGGGAGACCCAGAGGCTCTTTTTTCAGAGATATATAAGTCTCAGCAGACATCATGCAGGGAACCACAGTGACTGGGGGAGGCAGGCCCTGTTGGGCAGAGGGGGCATCTGAAGAGCCTGGAAGACCCGCTCTTAGGATGGGTAAGCACAGTGGATAATATTCTTGTGGGAAAGAAGTACAGGAGAGGGCACAGAGAGCCAGGGAAGGCCATGTAGGCACCCACTGGCTGGCTGTGGCTCCCTGCACTGTAGGAGGGCCAGGATGACATTGACCAAAGGATTAGACCTGAGTCTAACTTTTTTTTTTTTTTAAGAAACTGGGTCTTGCTTTTTTTTTTTTTTAACTTTATTTATTTGCCTTGGTGTTTGCCTGGAACTGGAACTACAGACAGTTGTTAGCTGCCATGTGGGTGCTGGGAATCGAACCCGGGTCCTCTGGAAGAGCAGACGATGCTCTTAACCGCTGAGCCATCTCTCCAGCCCCGACCTGAGTCTAACTTTTAGAGCACAGAGGATTCAGAAGCAAGTAGCCTTGATGGCACAGCTCAACCACTCCTCACTTGGAGTTTCAGAATAACCATGGGACACACTGGGAATGAAATAAAAGGGTTATCATATGAATCTTCAGCTGTCAATTAGACACAACCCAGAGTCACCTGGGAAGAGGCAGCCTCAGCTGAGGAATTGCCTAGATAGACTGGCCTGTGGAAATGTCTCTGAAGCATGTTCTTAATTGCTAACTGATGTGGGAAAGCCAGTCCATGTGTGCTGCACCATCGCAGCCCAGCCCAGTGTGTGAGGCACCAGCCCAGCCCAGCCCGGTGTGTATGGCACCATCCTGCCCCAGTGTGTATGACACCAGCCCAGCCCAGTGTGTGAGGCACCAGCCCAGCCCAGTGTGTGCTGCACCATCACAGCCCAGCCCAGTGTGTATGGCACCATCCCAGCACAGTGTGTATGACACCATCCCAGCACAATGTGTATGGCACCATCCCAGCACAGTGTGTATGGCACCATCCCAGCCCAGTGTGTATAGCACCATCCTACCCCAGTGTGTGAGGCACCATCCCAGCCCAGGTAGGATTTGGCTGTATAAGAAAGCTAGCTGAGCAAGCCAGTAAGCTGCTGTGGAACAATCACTTGTCCATTGTAAAGATTTGTCACTTGAATTGGCTTAATAAAACACTGATTGGCCAGTAGCTCTTGCACATCTGTGCTGCCTCACTGCTCTATGTGAATGCTATGTGCCCATGCTGCAATCTGCTCTCTGTGAAGCTTCATGGCCACTCTGCATTATGCCTCTTATTCCCTGAGACAACAGCTGAGGTCAGTCTACTCCCACTGCTCAGAGTGGTACAGTGTGTGTGTGTGTGTGTGTGTGTGTGTGTGTGTGTGTGTGTGTGTCTGTCTGTCTGTCTGTCTGTCTGTCTGTCTATCTGTTTGTCTGATTGACTATACCAGAGCAGGAAGAAACAACACTTATCGCCTGAGGCCTGAACTCCTCTAAGTCAAGAACAAATATAAAACCTCTGCCTGGCTCTTCTGGGTCACCTTGACCTGAGGAATAGCTCCTGCAAGCCTCTGGGTCATTTTTTTTTTGTATGCGCATTTTCTTTTTTTAACAGTGCTTTACCTAATATATTCTGTAATTTTTAATAATTCTAGAAATATCCAAGTACATGTAAAAGAGTTGATTTAAAACAGCCAAGACTCACCCACATTTGTACCTTTCAAAATTCAGGGTTTTGTTTTGAGGCTGAAATGACGTATCATTGAACA
This sequence comes from Sigmodon hispidus, assembly GCA_004025045.1. Taxonomy (NCBI): domain Eukaryota; kingdom Metazoa; phylum Chordata; class Mammalia; order Rodentia; family Cricetidae; genus Sigmodon; species Sigmodon hispidus. The sequence goes on from PVIH01009515.1 coordinate 56,260, forward strand.
GAGGGGAGAACCGTGTTAAATCTCAGCTTTAGAGCATCCTCACAGCTGCACAGCTATTGCCATCACTGGAGCATCCGCATCCGCCTTCCTTTGTGGAACTGTCCTTGCTCATAGCCCTGGTTCTGCCTTCCCTCTGGTCCCTAGAAAATGCCCCTCCCTCCCCCTCCCTCCTGCCCTCCCTTTCTCCTCTTTTCAGAAAAATGGTCTTGTCATTCATTGACAGTTTTATACCTGTCTGTAATGTCCTCTGGTCCCCCATTACCTACCCTTTACCCCTCCCACTTCTGCTGAGCCCCTGTTCCCACTCTGCCCCCTCTTGTCTTGTTTTCTTGGTTTAGTGACTCACTGAATTTATCTGGGGCTGCTGGCGTGAATACAGACAGGGGTAACTTGGTGACCATACCACTGAAGAGGACACTCTGTTCTATTGTGGGGTGTCAAGCGTATGTCACCATGCCTGGCATTTTATGTAGGTTCTGAAGATTGAATCAGGCCTTTGTGTTTGTGAGATGAGCACTTTACTCACTAACCTGTCTCCTAGAACCTGGGATGTTGCTTTTTAATAAAATGTTTTCTTTAAAATAATCTTTCTATTATCTGGCCTTTAATTTCAGCACTTGGGAGGCAGAGGCAGGTGGATCTCTGAGTTTGATGCTGGCTTTGTTTTAAAGCAAGTTCTAGGACAGTCAGGACTATTAACAAAGAGAAACTCTGTCTCAAAAAATAAAAATCAAATCTTTCTATGATAATTTTATTTTATGTGTATGCATCTTTTGTTTGTATGTATGACTGTGCATCCCCTGTATTTAGTGCACATGGAAGCCAGAAGAGAATGTTGGACCCCTGAAGCTGGAGCCACCATTTGGGTGCTGGTAACTGAACCCAAGTCATCTGAAAAATCAGCAAAGACTTGTAAGAGATGGGCCATCTCCCCAATCCTCCTCTTTCCAGGGTTCCTCTGTGCAGCCCTGGTTGGCCTGGAACGTGCTATGTAGACCAGGCTGGCTTTGAACTCATAGATCTCTACTTGCCTCTGCCTCCCAAATACTGAGATTAAAGCCATGTTATCACCACACCTGACAAGTTAAGAAAATATTTTCAGCATGAAAATGTAGTATCAATCATAATGAATCCAACCACAATTGTGTTGCTGGCACATGGCTTTACAGAGATAGCATTGTTTGATGTATTTAGTCATGGTGTGTGTGTGTGTGTGTGTGCATGCGTGCGTGCGTGTGTGTGTGTGTGTGCGTGTGTGTGTGTGCGTGTGTGTGTGTGTGTGTGTGTGTGTGTGTGTGTATGTGTGTGTGTATGTTGAAACAGTCTCACTATGTAGCCCAGCCTGTCCTGAGACTGTTGAACTGTTTATTCTCCTGCCTCAGTCTCTTCAGGGCTGGGATTATAGATGCATCACCACACTCAGCAGCAATGTGCTTTTTTCACTCACCTTTGTTTTTGAGATGTACTCTTGTTAAGGCATTCTGCTTTCAAGTGTTCATTTTACCTGGTGTTATAATTCTCCACTCTCTGCAAAAACATTTTCTGCATCCATTGTCCTAAGGGTGGTATTTTAGTTGGGGTTTCTATTGTGTTGAAGAGACACCATGACTATGGCAACTCTTATAAAGGAAACACTTCATTGGGGTGGCAGCTTACAGTTTCAGAGGTTCAGTCCATTATCATCATGGCGGGAGCATGGCAGCGTGCAGGCAGGCATGGTGCTGGAGCTGAGGGTCCTACATCCTGCAGGCAACAGGAAGTTGACTGAGATACAGGGCAGTCTCCTGAGCACAGGAATCTTCCAAGCCCATCCTCACAGTGACACCCTTCCTCCAACAAGACCATGCCCACTTCAACAAAGCCACATCTCCTAATAGTGCCAGTCCTTATGAGATTATAAGGGCCAATCACATTCAAACAACCACAGTGGGTGGGTATTCAGATATTTCCAATTTTTTACTAAGACATAAAATGAATGTGTGTGTGTCACACACGTGCATATCATTTGCAGGAGACAAAGTCAAGGAACTGAGGCATGAGGGTCCATGTATTTCTGTTTTACCAGATATAGTCGAACTGTGCTTCCATCCATGGTGATTTGTACCTGAGTGCTGGGCATGAGGCTCACCGTAGGCGGAGACATCAGCTCCAACTGGCATTCATCCTGAGGCCAGACATCCCCATGCTCTTCTCTCAGATGGTCACAGGTGGCCTTGGTGCTCAGAGGAGTGTGGCCTCCCACATGCATGCTTTGGCTGCTGTGAACGTTTCTGGCCCTCATTTACGTTTCAGAGAGCCCAGGGGTGCATTAGGCTGCAGAGGGAAGCCAAGTTACCTGTGACAGCCATCTGCTTTCCCAGAGTCCTCGGACCTCGGAGGTTTCTTGGGTATCCATTGTTTTGTGTCCCTGGGATTACATACTTGGCAGGAACAGCTCAGGGAGGAACAGTTGCTTTGCTTCCTGATTTTAGGACATTTAGTGCATGTGTCTGGGAAGGCATGGGGGAGGTCATGACAGTGGGATCATGTGTATCAGGAAGCAGAGAGAATGTTCTGGAACCACGAGTTAGGCTCTTACCTTCAAAGGCTCTCCCACTAGTGCCCTTTCTGTAAAGGTTCCACAGCCCCCAAATACCATCAAGTACCCAAAATGTGAGACTCAGGGCATTCCCCATTCTAATCAAAACACCCTGGTTGTCTATAAGCATAGGCTCTTCTCCCATCCCCGAGAAGTGAGGCCGGCCGCCAAGATGTTTTCCCATTGCTCACTCTGACCTGGAGCTTTGACTTTCTGCCCCTCCCAGACTAGACTGTCCCATCCATTTGCTGTTATTGGGCTCTGCAGAGTTATAGGCAAACTGGAAAAAAAAATATTTGCCTAATAGCATGAAGTGCTTGTGCCTGTGTGTGTTCTGACAGCACAAATGTTTCAGGGAAGAGGAGGAGAATTTCTTTGAAATTAAGATATTCAAAGTAACTGCTCATCTCAGGCCTTTTGATAATGCTTTAAGGAATCTGTTTTGCCCATAAAATCCCATCCTGGCTGCACATGTCATTCTGCTGACATTTATTCCCATCTTGAGACAGCAGCTTTGCTCCCTTTATTGTCTGTAATTCAAACATCAGAATGTTTAAGTCCCTGGGAAATTGTTCTTATAATATTGTAAAGTGAAACTCCTTGCCAATGCATGCTTTTTAGAACAAGTGTAAATTTTCAATTTTGGATGAAAGCAACATTTTCCCTGAGATCTTATCTGTACTGTAAACTACAGGGTCCTCATATGCCCTGTCCACCGCCCCTCCCCACACACCCCTTGAGTCTCTGAGAGGCTTCAGTTGCCCTGTGTGTTTCTATGATGGGGAACTGCTGGCCCTGGGGCCTGGGTGAACTGTGGCAAAATTCTTCTCCAGGATGCCTTCAATTGCAGCCCTGGCTGTCATAGCAACCTCCACCCCGAGCCCCCAGAATATAGTCCTTATATACACATGTGTGTGTATTTTCAGGAGCATATGTGTGCATGTGCATGTGGAGACCAGAGGTCAACCTCAGGTGTCTTTCCTCAGGTGCAGTTTACCTTACATTTTTTTTTCAAAAATTTTTGTAAGACTCTCACACCAAGCCTGAAGCTTGCCAAGCCTGTCCAGGGAGCTGAGGAATCCTTCTGTTTGTCTTCAGCTCCTCATTACTGGGATTACAAGGACACGTCATCACATCAGGGAGGAAGTAGCTCATACAACACAGAGATCTTATTCTCTTGTGTTTCTTCACCAATCCTTAATCATTTCCCTTCCAGATGATTCTATGTCTGTCAGGAAACTGCTCCCTCCTTTCTTTTTGCAATGTGTATCAGTGACTTGTCCTGTGGCCATGATAAAACACCTCACTGAAACAGCTGAAGGAAGAAGAAAGGGTTGGTCTACAGCTGGGCTCAGCTCGCTTCCTCTGCCCACATTCAGAGTTTTCTCACTTGTTAAACCTCTCCTAGGTGATGCTTAATCCAAGCAAGCTGAGAGTGAAGATGGACATCCTAATCCGACCGTTGAATCGAAATCTAAACTCCCAGTTCCCTTTTGCTGGCTATTTTACTATTTATTTACAAACAGTATAGTAAGGAACACTCTCTTGTGCATAATTCTATAGGCAGGCAGGCCCAGCAGACCTGGGGCTGCTGAGTCAAGTCTGTGTACTTGAATTTTCAGAGATCCGATGCCTTCTGTTGTGGGATATTCATGCACTGCATGAAGATGTGTCACTGTGATTGGTTTAATATTGGTTATCTATGCAGGAAGAGGTTGGTGGGATTTGAACAGAGAGGACTTGAGAAGAAGATGAAGTCATCACCCAGATGAAGAGAGGCGGACTGCAAAGTACAGAGTAAAGGTTACTGAGCCGTGTGAAACAATGTGAGTTAAAAGATACAGGTTGGGGCTGGAGAGATGGCTCAGCGGTTAAGAGCACCATCTGCTCTTCCAGAGGACCCGGGTTCGATTCCCAGCACCCACATGGCAGCTCACAACTGTCTGTAGTTCCAGTTCCAGGCAAACACCAAGGCAAATAAATAAATAAATAAATAAATAAATAAATAAAGTTTAAAAAAAAAAAAGATACAGGTTAATTTAAGTTATAAGAGCTAGTTAAGAACAAGCCTAAGCTAAGGCCGAGCTTTTATAATTAATAAGAAGCCTCCATGTCATTATTTGAAAGCTGGCTGGTGAGATAGAGACTCATTACAGCCTTCCTTCCAGACTGTCCCAGCTGGCACTTCCTACAATATGGCGGAAGATGCCCCACTAGACCTCAGCTCAGAACTTAGGAAAGTTTGGTTCTTAGTTGATCAAGCCATGAATAATTGGGTAATTTTTCTTACTATGAATAGAATTATATATATATATATGCACACACATACAGATATGGGATGTTTTTTAAAATATATTTTATTTTATTTTTTTTTTTTATTTTTTTTTTAAACTTTATTTATTTATTTGCCTTGGTGTTTGCCTGGAACTGGAACTACAGACAGTTGTTAGCTGCCACGTGGGTGCTGGGAATCGAACCCGGTTCCTCTGGAAGAGCAGACGGTGCTCTTAACCACTGAGCCATCTCTCCAGCCCCCAATATATTTTATTTTTAAATTACATATGTATGTGTGGGTATGTGTCCATGAGTGCAGGTGGTGGCAGAGGCCAGAAGAGGGCGCTGGGTCCCCTGGAGCTGGAATTACAGGTTGCGAGCTACCCAACATGGGTGCTGGGAACTGAACTCAGGTCCTCTACAAGAGCAGAACATAATTTTAACCTCTGAGCCATCTCTCCAGCAACAAAAGGACACTGTGTTCCTTAGAGAAGTGGAGTCTGGGTCCAGGGCAGGGAAAGAAGACGAGCCTGGAGCATCTCAGCGTCAGAAGTAAGGACAAAGCAGACTCACAGTAGAGTATGTCACAGGGTCACAGGAGCCAACAGGAATGCTCCCTGTGGCCTGGAATGGAACATAAAATGAACAGGACAATAAATAATGAAGTGTTGATCACAGCCCAAAGGGTAAAATGCATATACATGAGCTTACAGGGATATAAATAAATCATTGCACATATGAATAAATGGGGCAGAGGGACTAATCTTTCCCATAGAAGAATTCCAAAAATCTCTGTGAGTGTTTCCCCTTGCAGAAGGCAGAATTTTCTTTTCTTTTTTTTTTTTTAATTAATTAATTAATTAATTTATTTATTTAGAGACAGGTTTTTACTGGGTAGTCCTGGCTGGCCTGGAACTTATTACATAGAACAGTGTGACTTTGAACTCACTGAGATCTGCCTCTGCCTCCCAAGAGCTGATATTAAAGACATGCACCATCACGCCTGACAAAGATTTGTTTTATTTCAAATTGTGTGTATGAGTGTGTCTTGTGTATGTGTGTGATGTGTGTGTTTGTGTGTAAAGTGTATATAAGTATGTGTGATGTTGTGTGTGTTATGTGTGATGCGTGTGTGTTTGTGTGTGGTGTGTGTGTATAGTGTAGAGGTCAGAAGATATTTACAGGAGTGGATTGGACTCGGCACCATGCTTCATGGCTTAGCACCTTTTTTTTCTGAATCATCTCACACAGACCATTACACTGAGTTTTAAATGATGCTATTGTTTACGTTTGGAAGAATTTTATAAAATCTTTTTAGGTGTGTTTGTGTTTATGTGTGTGATATGAGAGGTTTTTTTTTTTTGTGTGTGTGTACATGTGTGAACTAAAATTGTTTTGAGATGTGTGTATATGTATGTGGTATATGAAAGTTTTTGTAGGTGTGTGTGCACGTGTGTAAGCCTCCTGCGGAGGTCAGAGGTTGGTACCAGTCATCGCCCTCAGCTGCTTCCCTGCTGGGTTCTTGAGTCTCACTGAGCTTGTGGTTCATCCATCCACCAGGCCGGCTTACTCTGAATTCAGGTCCTCACTCTTGTGTGGCCGACAGCTTACATGCTGAGCCCTCTCCCTAGTCCGCTATTGGATTTCTTAAAAGCTTTTTTGGTTATGTTTGAAGTATGTTTCTTGCTCATTGATCTAATTTCCTCTTTGTTTTTTAAGCAGCACAAACAGTTTTTTAAAATGCTACACACATAGGGCTCAGCAGGGTGTCAGAGCGGCTCAAGGTCCCCTGGCAGGTGTGTGGGTCCTACCCACAAATGGCCCTTTAGATCCAGTCCTTCTGGCCCAGTTGCTGTTGACATTAATGAACCAACAATCAGATCCCCTGTAGGAATCCCTTTCCTCGGGGGACAAAAACAGCTTCCGGTTGGCTGTGCTGAGACTTGATCACAGTCTATAACCTCCATCAGAATTTGAAGGTAAAATGCCCCCCGAACCCTGCTCATGTGTGAACCCCTGGTCCTGGCACCATTTTGAGGGGTTGCGAAACCTCTGAATATGTGTCCTAGCTGGCCTTAGACCTGCAGAGATGCGGCTGGAGGCTTATGGGACAGAGACTTCCAGCTGCCATGCTGGGTCTCTAGGCTTTCTGACTAAGGATGCAATGTACCTGGTCACCTCAAGACCCCGTGTCAGGGAAGCGATCTGCTCCCAAAGCCATATCCTCTGCTCTATCCCCACCCTACCCACCCACTCCTGCTCCTACTGAACTCCGAGCCCACTGAGATTTTCCACAAGGGAAGGGCCTTTTCGGGGTCCCAGGTTCTGGGAAGCTCTCCCCACAGGCCTTGTTTCCCAGCACGGTTCTTTGTCTCAAATGATGGTAATTTGATTCCGCAACCTGCCTGTGCTCACTGTTCTTACACTGGTCTTACTTCGCTTCCGTTTTGGTTTTCTCAGATACTTCTCCTTTCTTACTTTCTCCCGTCCTTTGCTGAAGATGGCTTTTGTTTTGTGTTTCGTTTGTTTTGTTTTATTTGGGGACAGAATCCCACTGTGTATCAAGGACTAGAAGACCAGGCTGGTCTTGACCTCACAGAGATCCAGCTGTCTCTGCCTTCTGAGTGCTGGGACATCCAGCTCTGCTGGTGGGATCTTTTCTAGGGTGTTTAATGGTTCGAGACTCTTGTTTGAGTTGTTCTCTTTTCAGAATGTGGAGTTCTTCTTCTGGGCTAGCCTCAGAAACCTTCATGCTTTATTTCTGCTTCTCTTAGGAAAGAACCAGCTCTTGCAGAGCGGCGGGCTAGCTTGCTTCTAACAGCTCCATGTCTCTCCCCTCTCCTCACACTCATGGTCTTGGAGGACTATTTTGTCATCTTGGAGAAGGGTGTGAGCCCATTCTGGGAGTGGGGCTGCGTTCACCTGGTGAGGGCGTCCACCCCTGGTTTGGAAGGAGGGCCGCTGTACCAACTCCTAGTGTGCTGTGCTTTGTGCTCTCTTTATTTCTTTGATTTATAAATATTTAGCTCTCTTCTAGTTTTTTTGTTATTTTTCTCCTTTACTATAGCTTCCCCCTTAATTTTTTTCTCCCTCTGTGTTATGTGTGGTGTGAGTCAGGGTTCCAACCTTCCTCTTTCACGTTGTCAGTGAGTTGTGCTGGCCTGCCTGCTCGGGCTCCACTGTGTGTGCCGTGCACATTAGTTCTGAGTGAAGGATTCCATTCCTCTGTGTGCTGCTTGTGCATGGACTCAGGTGTGTGTTCCGCTGCAAGGAGCAGGAAAATCCCAGTTGGCAACACTTTAGGCAGATGAGGCCTTCTTTTTCATATGGAGCTAAGTCCATGCAGACCACTTCCAACATTGGCTCTGTCACCTAATGTACTTGAATGTGGATGTGCCCCACAGGCTCAGGTGTTTAAACACTTGATCCCCAGCTGGTGGCGCTGTTTGGGAAGTTACAGAACCTTTAGGAGGTAGAGCCTTGCAGGAGGATGAGTCACTGGGGCTGAGCTTTGAGGCTTCCTGACTGTGGGTGCAATGTGACCCACCAGCCTCCTGCTCCTGCCCGATGCCTTCCCTGACTGCCGCCACATCTTCCTTGCTGTAATGGACGGCATCCCTCTGGAACCATAAGCTAAAATAAACCCTTTCTCCTTTCAGTCCGTTTCGTCAGTGTGTGTCATCACAACTGAGAGAAAGTAACTAAAACTCCAGGGTCCAGACTCCACTCGGGTTTCCCCACTATCTTCATCCTGTCTGTCACCCTGTGGGTACAGAACCAGGCATCATCATCTCTGTTCTTGGAACTGGAGATGGGAGGATGGGAGGAATGAGTCTGCTGGAGGTGGCTCGCTGTGTCTGCTGTGGCTGTGCAGACTAGCCCCTGGTGGATTGGCTCCTGTACCATTGCAGTCCTCTGAGAATATTTTCAGGGGCACGTGTACAGGGAAAAGAGAAGCAGATATAGCTAGACCACCTCAAGGTGACCCAGTATCTTAGTGTGGAGCTTCTTAATTGGTTTGGGAGGCATAAAACACCCAATCTTCCTCAACAGGGTAGAGTGATATGTTTAAGCCATTTCTCACACCCAATCTCACCACAGAGGAATACAGCTGGGAAGGTGGATGTGACGGCGACACAGGCTGGCAAACACAGAGGCCTGACCAGCTGCTGGCGAACAGCCGACTCTGTCATTTGGTGTATTCGGCCCCTGTTACTTCGCTCACAAATGACCATAGGCGTGGCTTACGTGCAGTGTGGACGTGTTCAGCAGCTCTGGAGGTCCAGGTCTGGAGTGGATCCCAGTGTGTGAAAATGAAGACGGCAACAGGGCTGGATTTCCTGAAGGTAGCCAGAGAGTGTGCTTTTTACTGCTCTGGCTTCTGGAGACTCCCTGCTTCATCTGCAAAGTTGATCAGGCGGCACCTTCCAAGCTCTTTGTCTGTGTGTAGTGTCTCTCTTATAAGACCAGTACAATGACATCAGCCCCACCCCCCAAAGCTAGGCTAATCTCCCAGGACAAGACCTTGTTTTTAGGCCACCAACTGCAAAGAAAGCTCCCATGTATCTGCCAAGTCTTTTAGTGTGTGTGTGTGTTTATGTGTGTGCAGGTACACGTGCATATGGAGGCCAGGAACAACCCCGGGGCCATTTCTCAGGAACTGTCCACTTTGTTTTTTTGAGGCATGGTCTCTCGGGGACCTGGAGTTCACTAACTAAGCAAATCTAACTGGCCAGTAAGCCCTGGGGAGCTGCCTGTCTGTGACTCCCTGGGGCTAGGATTATAAACTGTGTCACCATGCCTGGCTTTTTATGTGACGAGAAAACAGGGACCCGCGACCTAAAGGGGAGAAATGGAGGGGCATGAGACACGAAGAACGACCAGCAAGACAGTATTTTGATCAATCTGGGTGATTTTTTATTTTTTTAGGGGGTTTAAATAGTAAAGAAGGAGGTCGGCAGGGCAGAGAGTCATGTAGGAAAGGACTGTGGAGTCTCTTCAGGCTGTTTGCACTTTATCTCTGACAAGGAGATAAAGCAATTCCTTGCAGCCCAGAGTATGTCAGGTAGTTTCTGGTAAATGGCTAACTGTCATAAAAGGAAACAGAGGTCTATAAACATGGCTAACTTATAAATTGAAATGGCTAAGTTAATATGGCTTGGCTTTTACAGGGGTGCGGGGTTGGGGAGTCCTAAAGAATGGCTAAGCTAATATGACTATACTAAAGCCAATACAGACTTTGGCTCCCACCATTTATGTAGGTTCTGGGGCAGTGTGTGTGTGTGTGTGTGTGTGTGTGTGTGTGTGTGTGTCTCACACTCAGCTCTTTGTGTTTGCATGGCAAACACTGTACAAACAACCACCTGGCCAGCCCATCTAAACATCCCTTTTACACCCAGGTCACATGTACAGGTATTTCTCTTTGACCCTAGTTGGGCCATAGCTGCTTCTTTTTTTGGGTTTCTTTAAGTGTTTTGCCTGTGTATATCTATGTACACCATATATACGCCTGGTGCCTTCAGAGCTCAGAAGAGGACATCTGTGCCCTGAAACTGGGGTTACAGATGGTTGGGAGCCACCATGTGGGTGCTGCACACTGAACACTGGTCCCTGTAAGAACAAAATTACTCTAAAACACAGAGCCATCTCTCCAGCCTCCATCAGCCGGTTCTTTAGGAGGGAAGAAGGGTTACTGGACAGAACCAAAACCCTTTCAGAAGGTCCGGAAGTTCTTGGGAGCAGGCCAGCTGCGTATTAACTCTGCTGTAGACAGATCTAGGGTTCCAGCAAGTTCCTGCATGAAATCTACCCAGGCCCCTGGAAGGGAGGGGTCGGCTGCTGTCGTCTTCCTATTGCTCCAATGAGTTCTGACAGCGCCAGAGCAGTCCTCCGTTCCCTCAGCACTATGCAGCCCGCTCAGCTGTGCCGGGAGGACCCAGATCTAGGAGCACAGGCCTACAACATCAGATCCACAAAGCATAGAACTGAATCCAAAGGGTGGGTTCCTGGGGATGGGGAGAAGGTAGTCACTGTGAGGAAAGCTGGTGGACCTGGTACTCAGGCTCCTGACCTCAGTCTGGGGGTGTAAACATGTGTGGAAACTCAAAGCAGCAACCACCTACCATCCGAACACTTTGTACATTTCAATAGACAAGAAAGAGAATGAGTGAAGGAGAGGGCATTCTGTGCTCCCACAGCACACTTCTCACGCAGGAAGAAGACGTCCTGACAATGTGAACATTTTGCTCACTCCTGTCGGCTCCGCCATGCATGTCTCACGTCTCTCCTCCCTCATATGCACAAGCTGGGGCTGGGATACCGCCTGTGATGGCCGTGGGTGTAGAGAGAGCAGAGGCTAGGGATGGAGTCTGTGGTCTGTGGCAGGATGGAAACACTGGGAGAGGCTGGGAGGAGGAGAACGACTCCCCCATCCAGCAGCTTCAGAGGGGAGGGTGGTAAGAGGGCCCTGGAGACTCACGCACAGAGACTCACGCACAGAGCCCCGCAGGCCAGCGTCTGGAAAAAAGGATTAGGAAGATCCCAGAGGCCAGGGGTGAGGAAGGGACACCCAGCTGTCCTTCCTGAGATGTTCAGATTGGAGGTGAAGAGTCTGCCAAGAGCCATGGGCACCGCTGATGGGACCCCAATCCCCAGTGAGTTACTTAGAGATGAGAACCGCTGGGAAGACATCGGGTTTATTTACAAGATCTCTCGGAAAGCTCAGAAAACAAAATGTGAGTGTCTGTTGCTGTGTGTGTGTGTGTGTGTGTGTGTGTGTGTGTGTGTGTGTGTGCCATACCATGCATATGGACAACTTTCAGGAGTTCTTTTTCTTTTTCCACCACGTGGATCTGCTAATAAACTTGGAAGTGACAGCCTGTGTTCCAAGTCAGTCATTCATCATCAATAAGTCAATTAAAATAATCAGATTAAAAAAATAATCACATTAGTCAGACAGTGGTGGTACATGCCTTTAAACCCAGCACTTGAGAGGCAGAGACAGCTGGATCTTTGTGAGTTAGAGGCCAGCTTGGGCTACAGAATTAGTTGCAGGACAGCCCCAGGGCTACACAGAGAAACCCTGTCTCAAAAAACTTAAAAAAAAAAAAAAAGATAAAAGATTTATGTAATGTGGCCACTTTGGGAAGAGAAGCGAGACCCAGTAAATGCCTCTAGCCCAGTGGGGTTCTGAGGTGAGATTCCAGTTTAAAGTTGCATCATTAAGCAGCCGTAGTCTGGACTTCAGTCTCATCCTGTAAAGTGAGCTGATAGACTGCTGGAACTGTGTGAGATCTCTTTCCAGGAGACAGGTCGTCCCCATCCTCACCCCACCATGGTGTCCTGTCCTCCCAGCGTGAGATTCCTGGGGAAATCCCTGCTTCCTTGAGGTCCACTGTCTGAATAGTCTGATAGATAGAGAGATGCGTCTCTGAAGGGCGTTTCCTTATCTGCCAGGCCAGTTGTGGGTCCCAGGACAGACCTCGAGTCACGAGGCTTGGCAACAAGGATTTTACCAGCTGAACCGTCATCTCGCCACCCCACCAAGGGCTTTTATAGGGAGAGCAAAGCCGCAGAGCCCACGACTGTGTGCCGGGCAGATTGTTCAACGTCCGGCCTGTTTCTCCTCCTACCTTCCTTTCTCAAACATAATGGATTCCCACCTCCTGGAGTTCTTTTTAGACAGACAGATTATTTTTTCTGAAGCCAGATCTCACAGCAATTTTCCTGCTTTATGTTAGAAGATATGCGGGACTTAGACCGAGGAGCGGCGCTCCAAGGCTCCTCTGCTGCTCCCGGTTCTAATGTGGCGGCTCACACTGTGATCATTTAGTGCACCTTCTCTTTGGAGGCCAGGCCAGATGTTAAGAGGATACAAAAGAGTGGGGGAGGGGACCGCAGCCTTCAGGAAGGAGAAACGGAGTTACACTACAAAGCGTGGTCACCATGACGCTGACCCAGGGTCAGGTACAGCCTGGAGACGGCACTGGGAGCTGTTCGGCGGCTCCTTCCGAAGGATTGCAGAGCCCAGGAGAGACTTTAAGCCAGTCAGCTCCCTCCATATTAGCGTCGTTGGTGTAGATGGGAGTCCAGAGGCGCCTGCTGACATTTCTCAGCTCTTGTGTTCCAGAGCAAAGAACTGGACAGGAAACATATGAATAGTGAGGTGGTTTATTAGGAATGAGACGGATGCTCCTGAGCATGGGAGTCCATGAGAGCTGGGAAAGGCTCTGGAGATATCGGCCTCAAGACCAATACGATGACTAAAGGTGGGACTCTGAGACCCCTGGAGGGGGAAGGGGCTAGAGGCTGAGTTCAGTCACCTGGCCCAAGATCAGCTCAATTGATCAAGTCTGCATTGGGGAAGCACCACCATACATCTCTGGGCAGCAGGGCACAGGCAGGCTTCCTGGGTAGAGAACACTGGTGTATGCTGGGAAGTGAGGTGCTCTACTGCTATCTGAGTTGCTGGGGTGAGAGCCTTGACCCTGGCAGCCCTGACAGGAACCCCTACTCAATGGGTCAGCAGAAGAGACAAGTCATTAAAGTGCTGGGAAAGATGTCCTCAGTGGGGCCACTAGGAAGAGAGGAATAAAGAGGTATAGTGACCCTCTCCTGAGGCTGCCTTCAGGGTCCTTTACAATAAGGCTACAATTGTAAATATAGCACCATGAAAGTTGTCATGGGTCATTTATGTCTAGCAGAACTTCATAAAGGTGAGGTCTTCAACCATGCTGCTCTTACAAGACTGTCCTTAAAAATCTGTCCAGTGAAGCCCTGTAGCCCTGCAGATAGAAATGCTGGGGGGGGGGGTAAGAAAAGGGAGGGAGAGGGAACTGTGTTTGCTATGTAAAATGAAAATAATAATAATAGAAAAGAAATGGTTCCAGAATGAGACCATCCAGCCCCTGTCAATCTGGCCCTTGTGTAAGCAAGGCTAGCTGCTTCAAAATGACTGTGGTAGCCATCTTTTTACCTCTAGATTTACTTCTTTGTGTGTATGTATGTACGTAGGTGCTACCAGAGACCAGGGGCATCGGATCCACTGGAACTGGAGTCACACACAGCTGTGAGCTGCCTGATTTGGGTGCTAGGAACTGAACTTCGATCCTCTGCAAAAGCAGCACTTGCTCCTGTTCCTCTTTGGGCTGAGGAGGTGAGGTGCCTGTGTCACGAGCGTGAAGATCTTGTTCCATCCCCAGCACCCATATAAAAGGTGGACTAGCAAGGTGTGCCTGTAACCCCAGTGCTGGACAGGAGTCCTCTGGGGCTGACCGACAAGACAGCCTAGATGAACTGCAAGCTACAAGCTCAGGGAAAGATCCTGCCTCAGAAAAATAAGGGTTGAGCAATGGAATAAGACATTAATATTGATCTCTCTCCTCATGGCACCTGTGCTTTGCACACACACACATGCACAAGCTTGAACATACACACACTTGTACACACACACTCATACACAAAGATTATCTTCTTTTATCTCTCTGAAGGTGCACAAAATCCCCATTATATGATGCCCTAGCTTGTGTTCACCTTCTCTTGTCGGTGATATAGATTGAAGTATTTTCCTGAGCTCACTGTGAGCTGGCCAAGTGCACTGTGAAGCTGAGAGGGAGCATCGGACCCACCTGAGCTCACTGTGAGCTGGCCAAGTGCACTGTGAAGCTGAGAGGGACCATGGGACCCATCCAAATTCACAGCCTCGCTGGAAGTGCAGGTGGTCTGGGGATGCTCCCAACTTGCAGCTGGCTCGTGCAGTCAAGGCAACCTGTTGAGAACTGTTTTGTTTTGTCATGGCTGTGGCCAGGTCCTGACAAGAAGCAATTTAGGGGAGGAATGATTTGTTTTCACTCCAGGTTTAAAAGGCTGCGATTCATCATGGTGAGAAAGGCAGAGAGGTGGAAGCTCCCATGGAGCTGGGAGCATCAGCTGGCTTGCTCATATCTTGGTGGATCAGGAAACAGACCTCAGACCAGACCAAGGCTGGGCTACACCCATAATGCCTGTGCCCTCCGATATCCACTTCCTCCAGCGAGGCCTTACCAGCATCAGCAGATAGGGATCAAGTACTCAAACATAAGAACCTGTGGATGGAGGATGGGGACACCCATGGCATCTGATGCTCACTCAAGGATGCTCCTGGCCACCTGGCCACATGCCAAGTGGTGTTGAAGCAGAGTTCCCAGAAGCCTCTTCCAACTGGACAGAAAAGCATTTGAGAAATAAACCTAAGGGCCAGAGAAATGCAGGGAAAGATCAGTCCCCAGGGACCACACCAGAGGAGGAAAAACTGATCCCAGAAAGTTATTCTCTGACCTCCATGTGCTCGCTACACACACACACACACACACACACACACACACACACACACACACACAGTACATTTATAAAAAGAGAGAGACCTTGGGGCTGGAGAGATGCCTCGGAGCTGAAGAACACCAGCTGCTCTTTCAGAGGACCAGAGCTCAATTCCCAGAACCCACACCAGGCACAACTGTCTACAACCCCAGCTCCAGGGGATCCAAAGCCCTCTTCTGGACTCTTCCTGCGGCTGCACCCATACCTGTGCATACCTCCCACACATACATATATACATACTTAAAAAATATAGCTTAAAATTAAATAAAAATAAAGAGATCTCAGATGTATTGGGGAGCAATTTGAATTGCAGCTAAATTTAGAACTGAGCAAAACTGATACAACAGATCAAAAGCATCAGTGTCTGTTTCTGTGCCAAGCTCAGAAGCACAGGTCTCAGTAATTTGGAGAACTTTCAGAGGCTCAGGGAGCTGGTGTATCTGAAAGTTTGTGCTACAGTTGTGCTCCTGTTTTAAATAAACCCTTGAGTCATTGATTTTGATCTGTGATTGCAGGTTGAAATCTCACTAAGTTGGTAAACAGCTCTTGAATATTTAAAAATCACCGTAATTGTACATTTAATGTATTTGAATTATCAGAATCAGGTAAGGATCAGGGAAGATTCGTTAGTCAGATAATTGAAAAACTTGGAAAATGGAATATAATAAATTTTGATTGCAGTTTAAAATGTTTAAAGGACTTTAATTAACTAAGTAAATGGTACAAACATTAATCAAAGCTCCCCTTAAACAAGATGGTGAACGTTGGCTGCGTCTATTCATAGATTAGGATTTCAAAGTCGCCTCTGTAAAGCTCAGACAAGGGGAGAAGTTGAGACACTGTAGTTCACAGGAACAAAGTTTCTGTAACTCAGAGACTGAGGTCTAGAGATTTGCTGTTCAAAAATCAGACCTCTAGTTAACAATACTGCAGTGTACAGGGCTGGGGGTGTGGCTCGGTGGTGGCTGTGGGCCAGCATCCTCAAACCAAGGAAAAGAGAAAGCAACTGTTTCTTTTGGTGAGAGGAAAGCTCTTCTGTTAAGAGGGCAGAACTTGTGTGAACAGTTCTTAAAATAATAAGTAGGAGGAAAAAAACTCAAGGAGAGCTAAATCCTTAAAAGCAACTTTTAAAAATCCCCAACGTTTTCTGGAGAGCCTTCCTTCTTGAAAGCTATCCTTCAGTTCAAGAGTCTGCAAAGCATACTCGAAGCTGGACCAGAAAGAGGCTGGCACAGGCCGCCTCTGCTGCATCACCTTACCAGCTCTCTACCACAGTGGCCGCCTAGCCTTCCCTGGGTTTCTCCCAAGGATTTGCATCAGGCCGCGCTCTCAGTTAGGATCATAGGGAGACTGGGCAGTAGCCAACCTCTGAGAGGGAAGAATCCTTTGTTCCTTGTCCCAGGTGTGAGGGTGTCACGTGGATCTGCTGATGTTGTTTTCTGGTGGCTGTGACTACTAGCATGGATAATTGCAGAGACCCTGCCTCCCATCACTGACCACCCTTATAGGCTCCCTTGCAGTGGGAGTGTGCTTTGGAATTGTTGCCTGTCAAACCTAGTGGTTCCTCTAGCTGCTCCCCACCCCTGCCCCGTGTGGTTGGGAGGTGAGCTAGGAGAGGGAAGAAGATATTTTATAACCTACCACATGACAATTGTATTAGGTACCTCTCCTGCTGCTGAAATAAGCGATTTAGGGAGGAAGGATTTATTTGGCTTTGTTTAAAGAGACACAGCCCATCACGGCGGGGAAGGCGAGGGAGCTGGAGCAGATCCAGGCTCTGGCAGCAGGAACTTGCTCACATGCAGGTGGATCAGGAAGCAGAAAGCCGGCGGGAGGTAGAGCCAGGCTGTAACCCTGAAAGCCAGTCAGTCTTCCTGTGACCCACTTCCTCCAGCTAGGCCCCACCCCCGGAGGTTCCACAACTGACCTGCAAATAGCATCACCATCTGGCAACTTTAAACAGGTGTATCTGTGGCAGGACCTTTCATATTCAAAGAATAACACCAAAAACAAACAGCTGAGGTTTGCAGTCAACCAGGCATGTCTGCAGACTGCTTTCCATTGTAAGGTCTCCCAGAATGCAGTGGGAAACGATCTGTAGGGGCATTTGAAAGTATATCAGGACTGGGCACATATATTTTTAAGCTCTTTTTTTAACCTCCCATTTCTTTCTTTGTATGTATGGGAGGTATGTCGTCTGTGTGTGTGGAGGTATGTATGTGTGGTGCACATACATGACTGTGGAAATTGGTGCACATGCAAAGCCCAGAGGGAACATTGGGTGTCTTTCCCTATCATGCTCACCATTTAGGCTAGGTTGGTGGCTCCCAGGATCCTCCTGGCTCTGGTCTCTGATGCTCTGGTTATAGGCAAGTGCCAACCAGGCTTTACACATGATGATGGAGACTCACGTTGTCATGGTTTCACAGGAAGCCCTCTTACCCACAAGCCATCTCTCTAATCCTGTGATCTTTAATATTTAAGGGTTTAGTTTCCTGATACCCCTACATACCCAAATCCACGGTTGGCCCAGCAAGTTACCCAGTTGTGACACCCAGTACCGTGTCATATTGCTTACGTAGTGGTCATATGACACCCAGTACCGTGCTGTACTGTTTACATGGTGGTCATATGACATGTGCTGTACTGTTTACATGGTGGTCATATGACATGTGCTGTACTGTTTACATGGTGGTCATATGATGCCCAGTTCTGTGCTGTACTGTTTACATGGTGGTCATATTAAGGACACAGATGGGGCTAGAGCTGTGTCTCCATGGTTAAGAGTACATACAGCCATAGGAAAGGCCTGAGTTCAGTTCCCAGCACCCACACTGCTGGCTCACCTTGGCCTGCAGCTCTAGCTGCAGAGAGAGTCTAACGCCCTCTTCTGGGGTCCACTGGCACTGCACTCAAGTGCACAAACTCACCACCCCCAACACACATATGCACATAATTGATAAGAAAAGTTGTCTGTATGTGTTCAATATAAACACATTGTTTTCTGGATATTTTCAACCTGAGGTTGGCTGAACCTAAGGAACCTGTGGGTACTGAGAGCTGACTGTACTTGATGTATCAGAACAGGACTAAGGGCTTATATAAAAATAAATGATGAGGGTGGAAGTGCTTTGAAATCTTTACATATAAAGACATTGAGAAAAGTGGGTTTTCACACTATTGATTATCTGCTATATGCACAGGCAGTGTTAGATGCTTTGGGTCTTGAAAGAGACCAGCCTAGACTGGACTGGAGGCCACACGTGGCCACTGTGAGTGACAGCAGTGAGGATGTTTGTAACTCATATCACAACCATATAGAGCTCAATAAACAAACAGCCCGCAGCCTAGATGGGAGGAAGAGGCAGAAGCAGGTACAAACAGGAGCTGAAAATAACTGCTGAGTATGGAGGCAGATGCCCACTTATGACAAGGACTGCATGATCACGGCACACAGAGATCTAGCCTTCAGCATGGGGTTGGCCAAACTTGGTTGCTCTGTTGATGAGGGTGAGGGCCAGCAAGAGTCATTGGCTCACACCCTCAGTGTGGGCACTCACCAGCCTTAACTCTGGGTACACTCACCCATGGAAATGTGTTCAGTGAGAGAGTGTAAAGGACCAACAGGTCCATTCATCCTGATCTGCAATAGTCTTGGAATGTACTGTTGGGAGAAATGACCAAAGGCCATTACAATGACATGAGGAAAGAGGGGTTCTGGGGTGTAGCTCGGCTGGTAGAATGCTTGTCTAGCATGCATGAAGCCCTAACTCCCGCACCAAGAAACCTGGCATGGTGGCAAATGCCTGTGATCCCAGCACTGAGGAAGTGGAAGCAGGTGGATCAGACGTTCAAGTTCATCATCAGCTGCACAGCCTCAGCTACATGAGATCAAGTCAAAATGCCCACCCCGCCCCCAGCTCTATGTATCTGATCTGCAATGAATCTTGGGAAATACTGTTAGTGGAAATGGGCAGGAATTGACAAGATGGATCAGTGGTCAAGGCACCCACTGTCAAGTTTCATGCCCTGAGTTCAATCCCCAGGACTCATATGATGGAAAGAGAGAACCAATTTCCCCAGGTTGCCCTTCGACCTCTACATGGGCACTGTGGTACATGGTACATGCTCATAAACAAATAAATGTAACTAAATGAATTATAAATAATAATAAAAATGCCTGGTTCATAAGTAATTTTAAGATAAAAGAAATAATCAGGGGCTATAAATGATTTAAGAAAAGAAAGTGGGCTGGAGGCATAACTCAGTGGCGGAGCATTTACCCAGCAAGCTTAGCTGGAATCTAGCTCCAGTGGAAGGGAGGAGGAAGAGGAGAAGAAGGAAGAAGAACAGGAGGAGGAAGTGTAGGAAGAGGAAGAGGAAGAGGAGGAGGAGGAAGAAGAGGAGCAGCAGGAGGAGGAGCAAGAAGCACATCAACACCTTTAGTTTTTTGTTGTTTGTTTTTTGAGGCAAGCTCTCACTATGTATCTCTAGCTGGTCTGGGCTCCTCTTTGTAGACCAGGCTGGTCTCAAACTCATAGAGATTCACCTGCCTCTGTCTCTCAAGTGCTGGAATTAAAGGTGTACACCACCATGCCCAGATGTATATGCACCTTTAGACAACTCTTTGGAATGCAGGATGCAGGTAGGGACATTCTCTTCTGGGGACAGCATCCTGGCCCTGAGGACCCTGAGATCTTGCCCCTGCTCACTATCTCAGTGAACCCCTCTAAGCTCTACAGACTTAGTTTCTTTTGGAGAACAAATGTTGATGTTCTCTTAAGGACCAAGGTTGCTGGCTGCCAGGTTGACTAAGTCAACTCCATCCACCACTTGCTGTCCCTTCTTGGGGCTGGGGTGTGTGTGGGGGGGGCAGTGTCCAGGCTCCTTTCTCTAAGCCTCATACATGTCCTCTGCTGGAACCCACCAGGACACAGGGAAGGGCTCACTTTCTGGACTTCGATTTCCAGATGCTGAAGGTGAGCCTTAGAGAAGACAAGCCACTGGCTCTGTGTCCAGTGACAAGAGTTCTTTCAGACAGGCTGTTTCCTGCCACAGCTCTGCCATAGTCTGTTATGCAGCAGGGTCTCAGAACTTTGAGCCAACATCAGGGGTCCCCAAAGCACGGGGCTCCCTCAGGAGCTGTGAGCTCTGTGTTCTCTGTTCCAATGGGGATGCTGCCAGCAGGCCGCCCTTCATCTGTGCCCCTGGCCCAGGAGGCTCTGCAGGAATTCAGGGCTCAGCATGAAGCTGGACAGTGCTCATAAGGTGGTTCTTGACCTGACAGGAGTACAGCTTTGGATGCAGCTTCAGAGAAGACCCCCTTGGTTCTCCCTGAATTACTCCCATAGAGGAGCAAGTCACACACGGTTCCCCACAGTCTCAAACACTGGCGTCTCCCAGTTGGCTATTGCCCTCCACAGAGAGCCAGCTCATCCACATAACTCAGTCTGCTCTGGTAAATAGCTCTCGCTTACTTGTTTTTCTTCTCAGTAGAGTCTCTGGTAGGCGGGAGCTCATGTTTCTTCGCCCCAGGAGGGAGGCTAAAGGAGGAAGGTAGGCCCAGGAAGGGAGGAGGCCGAGAGAGAGAGAGAGAGAGAGAGAGAGAGAGAGAGAGAGAGAGAGAGAGAGAGAGAGAGAGAGAGAGAGGAGGATCAGGCAAGAGGGAGGCTGGTTTATAAATAGATTAATCAGCATAGAGAGCCCCATGCAGGACCCTGGGGGCAGGCTTTGAATCTCAGCTGGACATCATCACGCAAGGGCTCCCCAGCAGAGGGAGAGCTGTTGGAAGCTTTGGACAAAGACTGAAGTTCATAATTGACTTCTCGCTGCTGGGGTTTTCTGTGTCACAGTCAGAGAGCAGAGGGTGGCAGCGTGGCTCTGGGATGTGACCAGAGAGAGGGAGGGAAGGAAGCTTCGAGGGTGGACCTGGCTCTGGGTTACTGCTCCTTCTGTGTCTCTCGCTTACTTTCCAGGGACTCACTCACGTGTTCATACATTTATTTATTTATAGACGCTTGTTGATTCCCTACAAAGATGTATCCGGTACACTCAGTCCCAATTCAAAAGGCTAATAACTATCTCCAGTTCTAACCATCACCAGCCTAACACACACACACACACACACATACACACACACACACGTACATATACATACATATGCACACACAAACAGGCATGCATGTACACATATATGCACAAATATACACACAAATGTACATGTCTGTATATATATATACAACTACATATGTATACATGAATGTACACATTGGCATGTGTATGTAACATGCCTGTATATATATATATACAGCTACACATGTATGCATAAATGTACACATGTGTATGTATGCACCCACATAAATATACATACAAACAAATATCACACATATATACAGTATATATGCATACATAATATACACACATATGTACATATATGCATAAACATTTACAAACACAAATACACACGTATACATACATGTGTAAGCACACATATGTGTGTGTGCATATTCATATACATAATCAGACACATATAACTGCACAAGGCAACTATAGACACAGGCACATATATGCACCCATGCACACACAACACATGTACATATATATTTGCATGCACCTAACCAAGTAAACACTCATGTAATCTACACACGCATGCACAGTTTACACAGGTCCACAGATAGGCAGAGAAAATTATTTTTCTTAAACTAACCAAAATAGCCTTGAAACTTAAAAAGCTAAAGAAAAATATGAAGATATTGCCCAAAGGTGTCTGTGCACAAACGGTGCAGCAAACATTTCATAATTTCTGCAAAGTTAACATTTCACAAGTTGCACTTTTATAAAGGCTATTTTGAGCACTCTGCTGAGCAGGGCCAAGAATGCTGACTGTGTTGTCTGGGATTGCAAGGCTGGGACAGACAGACCTTGGGTCAGAGGTCTGTGCGTTGGTTCATGTGCAGAGTTCTCCAGACTAGGACCCCCAGGAAGCCAGGGAGCAGCCCGGCTCGGTGTAAACCCCAGCCCCCAGGAAGTGCCTAGCTGGGGTGGCCCCTGGGAGGCCAGGCAGGGACTATGCTGTGAGACACCATTCCTGAAGGACGGTGGGAAGGTCCTTGCAGCCTCAGAGCCTTTCATCTGTTCCTTCCTCAGCCAGAAGTTGAATGAATGAATGAATGAATGAATGGGAGCAAACTCCAACACAAGCACTCTGTCCACTTCCGGGGAAGAGGCTGGGTGCAGGACTTCGTGTACCAAGATGGCTGCTCCAGGCTAGCACCCAGGCTCCTAAATCCAGGCTCCATCTGTGGTAGGCTGAGCGACCTTGGTGAGCATCTTTTCCTGCCTGAGCCTGGTCTATAAGATGAGGATTAGTCTGATATTGCAGATAGAGTACTCCTTGTATAAAAAGCCCCCATAGAGATTAGCTTTATCCAAAACCCTCTAGCACACACAGAAAGTTTGTTGACATTTTCACTATTGAGAAAATAAGCAAAGACCAAGCAGATGGGAACAGGTTGCGTCTGTTTATCCATAATCTGCTGCAGCCACAGAGTGGTCTCCCCAGCTCCACACACACTGGGCAGAGAGGCAAAGGCAGGAAGGGGTGGAGAAATCTTGGTGGTGGGAAGAGAAGCCTGCCAGCACTGTGGGGGCTGCTGTCTGGATGGGTGGTGGAATGA
This sequence comes from Sigmodon hispidus, assembly GCA_004025045.1. Classification (NCBI taxonomy): domain Eukaryota; kingdom Metazoa; phylum Chordata; class Mammalia; order Rodentia; family Cricetidae; genus Sigmodon; species Sigmodon hispidus. Next base: position 79,144 of record PVIH01009515.1, read on the forward strand.
CTGATCAGAGCAGACAGGTTTTGTTTAGCTCGGTGACTCTCAGCCTGTGGGTCCTCAGCTCCTTGGCAATCTCTATCTCCAAAAATATTTACAATGCCTAACAGTATCAAAATTACAGTTATGAAGTAGCAAAAAAAAAGTAATTATATGACTAGGAGTTACTAGAACATGAGGAACTGCATTAAAGAAAAGGTCGGAGCATGTAAGGGTGAGAATCATCGCTCTATCTGGTTCAAAATTAGGGAGGCGAGGAAGTAGGTCACTGGCAGTCGCCGTCACTAGCCTAATCCTGACAGTGGGGCTGGTGGATGCAGAGGTTGTACACCCTCCTGTTGCAGGCTGTTCCAAGTCCTCTTAGTCTGGCCGTTGTCCGTGTGTATCTTTTCGGTCACCATCCAGCCTGCCCCAGGCTTGCCTCACATGTGTGTGGCTCTCTCCTCTCCCCTCAGGAGGATCTCCCAGGCAGGTCCTTCCAGCTGTGGCTCTGTTGGTCCCCTGCTGGTCCCCTGCTGGTCCCCTGCTGGTCCCCTGCTGCTATTTGGACCTTGACCTACAGGTGGCAGATTTCGTGGAGACCTGGCACTAGAGACCTGCTGCCTCTGCAGCATGGTGGATAGAGGCAGCAAAGCCAGGTGCCATCACCTTGTCAGGCCCCTCGTTAGCACCATGGTAACCATCTGCTGCTGTCCCCTGATGGACCCTGTTGGAGTCTGATCCTAGCTGGATTATTAATTTTAAAAAAAGTGTGTGTGTGTGTGTGTGTGTGTGTGTGTGTGTGTGTGTGTGTGAGAGAGAGAGAGAGAGAGAGAGAGAGAGAGAGAGAGAGAGAGAATGTCCCCACCCCGTATCATTTCTTTGTATATGTTTGTGCCACAGAGGCCGGAGGGGTCAGACCTCTGGGACCTGGAGATATAAGTAGTCTGAGCCACTAGGTGAGGGGCCTGAGAACTGAATGTGGGTCCTCAGCAAGGGCAGCATCATCTCTCCAGCCTGTGACTGGATTTTCTGGAGGCTGCCACTGTGCTCCAGGGTTCTGTGAGGCCCTCCTGTCTGGTGAGGCTGGATTAGAAGTGAGGCCAGTGTGCTACACCAGTGAGGCGCTCTGGGATGCTACAGGCATCGGGCACACACAGGTCCTGAACCGTGTGAAGAGCAGATGGGAACAGTGTGTCACGTGTGAGGCAATGGATGATTGCTTCTCCAGGACCCTGCTATTCCCCAGGCCTGCAGCCCCGTGTCTTCTTCAGCCCAAGGCACAGGAGGCTGGGCCTGTAACTACTAGGGGACCCCAGGCTATCAGCAGCCTGGACGGAGGCTCCTTCCTTTCCTCCCTCCTGCAGGGTAGCCTGGCCCCGTGTGCAGCTGTAGCGGGCACCCTCCCTGACCTGGCTGAGATCCACGTCACTTGTAACAGTGTATAAGCACCTTCAAGAGGCAGGACCTTGTTTTCTTTCCATAACTTGTTCCTAGGATTCCCTCCCAGCAGCAGCGTGTCCTGACCTTCCATGACCACTTTCTTCCTTTATTTCTGTCCTCCATCCCGCCCTTACCTACCACCCCCCTCTTTCATAGGGTCTCATGTAGCCCAGGCTGGCCTCAGACTCTCTGTGTAGCCAAGAATGACTAGGGAAGTTAGTCTTTGACCGGTGACAGGATCTAGGGGGAGCTGGCAACATGAAATGTGGCTGTCACTGTCCTCCCAGGCTGAGTTAGGGAAGTTCTGGTCACTGATGCAGGAAATGGGCACAGCAGGCTCCCCTCCAGGATGGGGTCCTCTAGAATTTTCTGTTCTCTTTTTTGGAACAGTGGGGGCGGGGGTGAGGCAGATACAGATGCTTGGGGCAAGGTCAGAGTCCCAAGGGGCTTGGAGGTAATTCTCTGTCCACACCACCAACCCGAGGCTTTCTTCCCTCCTTCTGGATTCCAGCATCTTCCTCTGCACCCCCTTGAACACAGGACAAAGACAGCCAAGGGGGATGCTGAGAAGAAACCACGAGGAAGCAGTTCTCGTGCCAAACCCAGGGGAAGGGATCCTGGTGGCCACAGGGAAAGCCTGGAAACACTGGAGATGATGGGGAGCCCTGGTACCAGTCTCAGATCCTGGGCTACAGATCCAAGCTCTAGAGAGAAGCATGTGCTTTCTATGTCTGTTCTTCCAGAAGGAAGAGGACATTGGGCATCCTGCAAGGGTAGCGTATCATCAGGTGAAGCTGGTGTTTGTCCTCTTTGGGACCCATGGAGCCTAAAATTTAAATCCCCGCCCACAGAAGCTTGGATGGTGGCTATCATAAAGCACTTCCCACGAAAGACCAAGGACCTGAGTTTAATCTGTGAATCCACATCCGAACCAAGCTGTGCTTGGTGGCACACACTTACAATGTTAGTGTCGGGAAGAGGTGCTCACTTGTCTACTAGAGAGCCCAGGCTCTAGTCAGAGATCTGTTTTTTTGTTTTGTTTTGTTTTTTAAAGATGTGGTTGGAGAGGTGAGGAGGAGGAGGAGGAGGAGAAGAAGGAGGAGATGTACAGAAGCATCAGGAGCTGAGCTTAAGCCCCAGGGTCCACGTAAAGCTGTGTATGGTGCAAGTCTGTAAACCAGGGCACACAAGACACTGTGTGTGGTGCTGTACATCTGTCACCCCAGGGCACCCATGAAGCTGTGTGTGGTGGTGTATATCTGTCACCCCAGGGCACACATGAAGCTGTGTGATGGTGCACATCTGTCACCCCAGGACACACATGAAGCTGTGTGGTGGTGCACATCTGTCACCCCAGG